>PVJC01015899.1:0-34352 GCA_004026665.1 Murina feae
ATGCAAATCAAAACTACAATGAGATACCACCTTACACCAGTTAGAGTGGCCATTATCAACAAGACAAGCAACAAGTGTTGGAGAGGTCATGGACAAAAAGGGAGCCCTCATTCACTGCTGGCGGGAATGTTGACTGGTACAGCCACTATGGAAAGCAGTCTGGCGATTTCTCAAAACATTAGAAACAGAGCTAGCATACGACCCAACAACCCCACTCCTAGAAAACTCGAAATCACTTACACGCAAAGATATATGCACCCCTATGTTCATTGCAGCATTATTCATGGTGGCCAAGAGTTGGAAATAGCCAAAGTGTCCTACGACAGAGGACTGGATAAAGATGTGGTATATATACACAATGGGGCACTACACGGCCATGAGAAAGGATGAAACAGTGTCATTTACAACAACATGGATGGATCTTGGGATCATTATGCAAAGTGAAATAAGCCAGACAGAAAAAGCTAAGAACCATATTATTTCACTCATGTGGAAAATAAAACTGAAACTTATGAACACAAACAACAGTGTGTTGGTTGCTAGGGGCTGGGGGTGGAGGGAGAAAGGAGTCCTGATAAGAAGATTTGACTTTATGTGGTAGGCACATTGTCCTATATATAGATTTTATAACTTAGAAATCCATACATGAAACCTATATGGTTCATGTTGACTAATGTCACCCCAATAAAATTTAATTTTAAAAATTTTTAATAGGCCCTGGCTGGTGTGGCTCAGTTGTCTGGGCATCATCTCTTGCACTGAAAGGTTGCCAGTCGATTCTGGGTCAGGGCACCTGCCGGGGTTATGGGCTCAACCCCCAGTAGAGGGCATGCAGGAGGCAGCTGATCAATGTTTGGCTCTCACATTGATGTTTCTCCCTCTCCCTTTCTCTCTCTCTCTCTCTCTCTCTCTCTCTCTCTCTCTCTCTCTCTCTCTCTCTCTCTCAAAGTAAAAGTAAATAGGAGCCCTGGCTGGTTGGTGTGACTCGGTTGGAACATTGTCCCATTCACCAAAGGGTCATGGGTAAGATCCCCAGTCAAGCCGATACCAGAGGCAAAGGATTGATGTTTCTCTCTCACATCAATGTTTTTCCTCTCTCCTTCTTCCTTTCTCTCTAAAATCAATTAAAACATATCCTCAGGTAAGGATTAATCAGTAAATACATATAGTGACATTATTTTTAAAAAGTAGGTCATGGTGAAATTGAGATATGGGTACAATCAAATATGATATTCACATTTTTATTGTCATTTACCAAGCCACTTAGCAATTTCTTACCCATTCTTTTCTGTCCTGTGACCTCTTTGAAAAGTGACACACCGTGGATGAGAAAATAGCAGACAAAGGCAGTCAATATGGAGCACATAAACTGAAGATGCAAAGATCGCCCCAGGCAGTGAAGATCAAAGATGGGGGCTGGAAACAATCCATGCTTCTCCCTGAAATCAACTACTGCCTTCTCTCAAACTAAAACTTACTCTAAAGATCCTATATCTGCTTATCTCAAGAAGTTTTTTCTCCAAAACAACTATGTAGAAGCTCGGGTGTAGTATCCATTTGAATGTAACATTTGCCAGAGTGTGGCTCAAGAACTTCATGCATCCAGTCATCCAGGGCAATGTTCAAAAACACAAATTTCCAGGTATCTCGCCCGGCCTAGCAAATCTGAAAGTGAGAAAGTGTGCCCTACAACCGCGTGTAAACGAGCCCCAGGAATGATTCCCCAACACGCTGGAAATACACCAGCTCTGCTCCACAGCTTCCAACACGGGGATAGCCAGTGCTCAGTAAGTAGTGCTGAATTAGAATTTGGGGCCAGGAGAAAGAAAAATATATTCAGAAAGGGAAAGCATGAGCATACAGTAGTTTGGAAGCAGCTTATTGGGAAATGAAACACAGAAAAGAGATAGAGGCAGTTTAAGGAAAGAGAGAAAACAGACATATAAAAATGGAAGTAATTGCAACTACAAAAAAAGGACCAATAGAAGTAATCATATACTCAAAATAAAGACACACACACACAGAAATTATTAAGAACAAAGATGACATCCTATCTAATAAGAGAGTAATATGTACATTAACCATCACTCCTGGACAAAAATGGTGACGCCCATAGCGGTGGGGCAGGACCCTGGCAGCGTTACCCTGGCAACGGGAGCCCAGCAGGCAATCAGACCACAGGCAGCACCCAGCAGGGCCTGCTGGGAGGTTGCCATGATGACCCCCAAGCAGATGAGCGGGGGCCCCAGGCAGTGCCCAGCACAGCGGGCTGGGCTCCAGCTGCAGAGGAGGCGGAGCCAGCGATCGGGACCCGGGAGGCGACCCCCAGCACTGGGGATCCCACAGGCAGTACGTAGCAGGGTCTGCTGGGAGGTCGCCATGATGACCTCCGAGCAGACAAGCAGGCGCTGCAGCAGGCAGCACCCAGCAGGGCCTGCAGGGTGGTGGCTATGGAAATGGGGGGAGCAAGCGATGGGGACCCGCAGCCAGCACTCAGCAGGGCCTCCTGGGAGGTCACCATGATGACCCCCGAGCAGACAAGTGGAGGCTGCAGGCAGCACACAGCAGGGCTTGCTGGGCAGTGGCAGTGGCGACTGGGGAGCAGGGAAGCAGGGTGACCAGAGAGCAGGCAATCAGACTGCAGGCAGCACCCACCAAGGCCTGCTGTGCCGCCATGGAGGAGCAAGGAATCTGGGAGATCGCTGTGGTGACCCCCTAGCAGACAAGCATGCCACAGGCAGCACACAGGAGGGCCTGCTGAGCTGTGGCTGTGGTGAAAGGGGAGCAAGTAATCAGGACCCGCAGGCAGCACCCAACATGGCCTGCTGGGCGGTGGCTGCATCCACTGGAGAGCAGGCAAGTGGGGTGACCAGGGAGCAGGCAATCGGCCCGCAGGCAGCACTCATCAGGGCCTGCTTGCCCATCCCCATGGTGTGGAACAGACAGGCCCGGCAGAGAGCAGAGAACCATGTGGAGTGGGCCCAAGCCATCAGTAGCACATTTCCTGAGGGCTCCTGAATTGAAGAGGGTGCAGGTCGGGCTGAGGGACCTCCCCATCTGCCTTCCCTGTCCCGACCTACCCATGCATGATTTCTGTGCACCACGCCCCTAGTTATTAAAATAAAAGTAAAAGTAACACATTCATGGGTGTGTCACTTTTCAAAGAGGTCACAGGACAGAAAAAAATGGGTAAGAAATTGCTAAGTGGCTTGGCCCTTTGGTAAATGATCATAAAAATGTGAATACCATATTTGATTGTACCCATATCTCAATTTCACCATGACCTACTTTTTAAAAATAATGTCACTATATTTATTTACTTATTAATCCTTACCTGAGGATAGGTTTTAATTGATTTTAGAGAGAAAGGAAGAGGGAAAGAGGAAAAACATTGATGTGAGAGAGAAACATCAATCATTTGCCTCTGGTATCAGCCCGACTGGGGATCTTACCCATGATCCTTTGGTGAACGGGACGGTGTTCCAGCCAACAGAGTCACACCAGCCAGGGCTGCTATTAACTTTTACTTTTACAATGTTTTCTATTATAAAAGGCAAGCAGCCATTCTTTTATTTCAAATTCACAAAAACTGTATTAGTCTGCCTAACAATGTTGAAAAGAGGGATTGAAGAAAATGTTTTCTTATTCTGCATTCACGGGGGAAGCGGAGGAGAGTAAGAGTTCTTTCTAGCCAAGGTCAATATTTGAAAGAACAAAATGACTAGATGTTTTTCTTGACATTTTTATTTTATTTTCATAATAAAATTATATGTTTGCAGTGTGCACTATAATGTTGAGCTAAAACATACATATACATAATGAAAAAAATTACCACAATCAAGCTATTTGATATATCCACTCCTCATTTAGTTACAGTGTGTGTGTGTGTGTGTGTGTGTAGTGAGCATCTGAAATCTACCCTTAGCAAATTTATAGTATAAAATAAAGTATTGTTAATTGCAATGATCATGCTGCACGCCAGATCCCTAGAACTTATTCATCCAATATAATTGCAACTGTGTACACTTTGACCAATATCTCTCCCTTCCCCCATCTCCCTGCTCCCATTCTACTCACTGCTTCTAAGTAATCGACTTTTTTCGTCCACATATAAGTGAGATCGTGCAGTATTTTTACATGTCTGACACTTTATATCATGCTCTACAGATTCATACATGCTGTTGCAAGTGGCAGGATCTCCTTTTTCAAGACTGAATAATATTCCTCTGTGTGTGTGTGTGTGTGTGTGTGTGTGTGTGTGTGTCTCACATGCTCTTTACCCATTCATCTGTTGATGGACACTTCAGTTGTTTCCAAATTGTGGCTGTTGTAAATAATGGTGCAATAAGCATGGGAGTGCAGTTATTTCCGTGAAGTATTGATTTCATTTCCTTTGGATGAATACCCGAAAGAGGATTATGGTGTCATACGATAATTCTATTTTTAATTTTTTGAGGGTTCTCCACACTGGTTGGCATACTGGCTGCATCCATTTACAGTCTCACCAGGAGTGCACAAAGGTTCTTTTTTCTTCACATTCTGGCCGACACCTGTAACTTTTTAATGTGTTTTATAATAACCATTCTAACAGGTGTGAGGAGATATGTCATTTTTCATTCGCATTTCTCTGACATCTTTTATACTCTTCATACAGTACATTTACTGGTAACTTGCCCCCTGAAAAGCTAAATTGTTTTTAATTTAAAAAATACAAATACATGGTAATCGAGGTTTAAAATAACAACAACAATTTAAAAAAGACAAATTAAAGTAACCCTTTACTTGCTGACCCTGGCTAATACCTCAGCTGGTTAGAGCGTTGTCCTGATGTCACATGTAAGAATCAACCAATGAATAATAAGTAAGTGGAACAACAAATTGATGTTTCTCTTCCTCCCTCTCCCTAAAATCAATAAATAATGTTTTAAAAAGTAACCCTTTACTTTAAAAGTGCTTTTTAAAATATTGATACTTTTGCCCTGGCCAGTGTGGCTCAGTTGGTTGAGTGTCATCCCAGGCACCAAGACATTGCCAGTTTGATTCCTGGTCAGGGCACATGCCCTGGTTGCAGGCTTCATCCCCAGTAGGGGGTGTGCGGGAGGCAGCCAATCAATGTTTTTCTCTTATTGCTGTTTCTCTTTCTCCATTCCTGTCTCTCACTCTAAAATCAATAAAAATATTTCAAATATATATATATATATATATATATATATATATATATATATATATAGAGAGAGAGAGAGAGAGAGAGAGAGAGAGAGATTTTTATCCTCAAAAAGAAACTAACAGAGTTTAAGGGATACAAGTAAAGAATAGTAAGGTTCACTGCTGTACTATAAAGTCAACCAACCATGGCTAAAACATGTTGTTAAAACAGTACAATAATTTGCAGTAGAGGAAAACTGGGGGTTGAGGGGAATACGAAATATTCAAGCAATAAAAACTGGTTAAGCAAAATTTTCAAAGACCAATTTAATATAATATCATGCAGTTATGAGAAGTCATATAGAAGAATATTTAATGGAATGGGTAAATATTCATGACATAAAGCAAACTTGTTTTTAATCTCAATTATGTTTAAATTTTTATAGAAGAATATATTAGGATAAGTGAATATTTCAGTAGTTATTTTATTCTCTATTACCTGCTTAGAGAATTTTTTTTTTTGGATTTTCAACTTTTTTAGAATATACACTTACTTGTATGATCAACAAAAATAAATACAGAGAAACCTCCTTTCCGGAATGTCTCCTATCGCAAACAATTTGGTTCTCGACCAAGTTGTTCACGGAAAATATGTCTTGGTTATGAACCAAAAGTTCAGTTTTCAACCTGACAAAAAGCATCTCAGGCAATTAACAAAGGAGACAATGCTTTTGTTGCTGGCGGAAACCTAAGATTAACAAAAATTAAAAACATAAAGATCTTGGCCATTAAGAGTACTAATGTTGCTAAGGGTGTGAAAGTGCTCACAAAACAACTATCACAGGCAAATGAAGAGGTGCAAAAACTGTTGTTGGTTAGATAAAGGAAAAGCTATTAGCAGGTGGTAGCCTTTGGGAGGCAGTGACAGCTGAAAAATTAATTGAAGGCCAGTAGGGTGTGGTTCAATAAATTTAATAAAAAGTACTTATAGAGTCAATGGACTGCATATAAGAAAGGTTACAACAGGGAATCATTTGGGGGTCTAGAGTATATTAATTCAATTTACATTATTTCTAATGGGGGAAATGATTCAGTTTTCAAACAAATCACTTCTTGAACAGCCTTCTGGAAATAATTAAGCTCCAGAACTGAGGTTCCACTGTATTAAAAAAGCATAAGACGAAAATGTTCCATTTATATGTTTCAGAAGTTAATTTTCCATTCTGAAAATTTTCTTTTCCTTTTTATGCTATTTCTATTTCAGTTTTCTTAGAGCTAATTAAAATAAAGAAAATAATTGGACGTTTTCTATTTGTGCTTTGTTCTATTCTATATAACTTGATTAAATTTGCTTTACTGTTGGTGATTATTTTGAATAGTCATGAGTGAGTAATTCCTAAAACCCTGGTTTGATTTTCTCTAGAGAAAAACATTCCCTAATGCCTTTCCCTGGTGCCAAGGTTAATAATGTTTGTATTAACATGAGGGCTAAATAACTATATACTTTAACAACCCAACTAGTGGCTAGGGATTGTGTTAACCTTTGAGGAATATAATCTTGGCCATGAGACTTTTGATGCTCATCAACTAGTAAAACACTTTCTAAATAACTTTTTGTTACAGGAAATAAGTATTTGTCTAAGTCATAAAATATGTACGTAGAGAAAACTGAATTTGCTCTTATAAGCTATAAAATATAACTTGATGCTCCCTCATCTTCCACTATATATGCAAGTATGGTCAACTGCCTATCTAAAAAAACACATTATATCTTTATATGATAGAATCACCCATGGACATATGTCCAAAACACAATGTGAAGTTCCACCTCTCAGTGGCCAATGGACAGTAATGCAGGAATCAGATCTGTGAAAACTTGATGACTCTCGTGTTGACCTTGATCTCAATGATCCTCAATTCATACTAGAAGGGACATGGCATTTATTCTCCTATCAGCAGCAAAAACGTGTTAAACATTTACCATGTGTCAAGCACAAGAGTTGACCAGGAACTAACTTGTTTGCTTCCACTGCATCTTCTCGCACTTAAAAAAGTTGAAAAGCCATTTTTTAATTTAAAAATGAGTTTTAAAATTTAACCTTGGCCCTAACCGGTTTGGCTTAGTGGATAGAGCATTGGCCTACAAACTGAAAGGCCCCAGGCTCGATTATGGTCAAGGTCATGGACCTTGGCTGCGGGCACAGCCCCAAGAGGATGTGTGCAGGAGGCAGCTGATCGATGTTTTTCTCTTATTGATGTTTCTCACTCTCTATCCCTCTCCCTTTGGCTCTGTAAAAAAATCAATAAAATATATTTAAAATTTTTAACCTTGATTTCCTGCTTCCTTCAGAATTGTGTCTCCTCTTTTTGCATTTGAGCTAAATATCTGGTAAATGTCTGTGTTCATCTATCACTTTTCTGAGCTATGTTGACCTGAAGCTAGTCAAAATGCTCACGGCGGAACCCAGCCTGACCCACAGTGAGGACTTCACTCTATTCTGCCACATGTTATCAGTGGCATTTAAGCCCAATAGATGTAAAGTAGGGAGAGATCACCAGCCAGGTAACAACTTCCACTCCCTAAGGACCAGGTTCATAGGGCAGCGTTTCCTGAGGCTCATCTCATCCACGTGCGCATGATAACCCCGTGCATTCACCATCCCAATGAATTAGAAACTTACTGAAATAGCACTTTCTAGCAGTTCTCATCAAAAGAAAAGTTTTTCATTCTTTCTTTTTCATATCTACGAGATGAGAAATGTTAACTAAACTTATTGTGGTAATCACTTCACAATATATATGTCAAGACATTATGTCGTACAACTTAAACTTATACAGTGTTGCATGTCAATTATGTTTCAATAAAACCTAAAAAAAAACAAGTGAGGGAAATGAATTAGCTGATGCAGTCATTTCAAATGTGTTAAATCACTAAGCTAATAAAAATCCATGTGGCTAGAAGCAAATAAGAAAGAAATTCCATGATTTTCCAAAGTGCCATAACAGAGAAAGATGTTCACGTTTTACTATTATGAATTTCAGTTGGGATAGGGTTTCGGAATAATGTATAGTTAATTAAAGTACTACAGATCATGCATTAAAGTTTGATCACCCCTTTCTACAGTTTTCATGGGTGTGCTTAATTTGCTATGCAAATGTGAATACATTAATATATGTCTTCTGGAAATAACTCAATACACAATAACCACTCAGCACGCTAGGATTGACTATGCTTCTACATGAATAGTTAGTAATGAAAGAACTTGTTATTAGAATAAAAAGTGCAATTCATTTTCAAGTGATAAAATAATATGGTATGAAGTTACCATGTAAGTCCACTTTGAGAATTTTCCTTTTGTATGCCTTCCTTGTCATAAAGGTTGTGAACTTGCCCCATTCCTGACAAACTGCAATAGGCATAGCACTACAGATCCTCACTTACGTAAGAGCAAGCAAGTCAACAAACTCCCGATGAGGTTAAATTAGAGGACTGTCAATTCAAAAGAAGTCAAAATGAATGCTAAATAACAAAAAAAGAGTCCTCCAAAATGAGGCAAACTATTGGAAATTCATGTGAAATATAAAATTTATCTGATTCTCTGAGCATAAATAAAGACACACCAGGAAAAAAACAAGAAAAGGAAAGAAGGAAATGGTCCAATGTTCTTGCCTTAGTGATCTCCCACAAGCACTTTTTTAAACAAAACAACATAGCATTTATAAAGACCCAAACAGGACTCAAAAACATGAAAGCTGCCACCAGAGCCAGGACACATTAAGCTAGCTACTCTATTGCATAAATCATCAGATTTACCAGGGGTGGTTATGTTTACGTCAAGGGAATTCCAGACATTCTATCTAGGCAAAGTTGGTTTCAGTTGCTGTTCAAGTGATTTCATTTACATTTGAAGAACTCTGCTTCAGGGAAGGTGGGGCAAAGGAGTGGAAGAGTGACGTTACTTTTAGGGGTCTTTCTGTCTTCCTTCAGAATCCTTCTTCAGATACTTTCCTGATTTAAAAACAGACTAACAGGCTGAGGTCTCGGTCCTTCCTCCATCTCTTAAGGTTTCTGCAGAAAATCATTCCTGAGAGGCAGCCCTGCTGTGATTAGGTTGAGCAAATGAGAGATGTGAGCCTGTTCATCCGCTAAAGTTTAATAAACTGACCCAAGTTCATGTGAGAAAAACCAACCCTCCTGGTGTAAGCCATTTTCATTTGGGTAGTCCCATCCTTTCAGACAAAGATCTTCACTAATGTGACAAGGAGAACTGTTTAAGACTCTTCAGCCCTGGTGACCTTGCTTCTCCACGATAATGAAAGCACCGCAGCAATAAGAAGTGGATTTATATAGTGGAAAGGAGCAAATTGCACTGGTAAACACTTCTGGAGATGACTAAAAGTTAGAAAAAAGGAGAAAGAAAATAAAGTTCCTTTGGCAATGAAGCTTTACTGGAGAGCCTTCTCAATGCAAATTTTCAAATATCAGAAATATTATTTTAATTCCCTGCACTTCTCTACAGCTTAAAAATAAATAAACTATTACAAAATCCTCCTTTTGGTAAGGAAGGCATTACTCAAAGACATATGCTAGAGACTACCCAGTCACATGTCCCAGATAACATAGAAAGGAAATATATGTCTTTCTACCAAAGATGATGTTATCTAGACTTATTCATTTTTATCTTTTTAAATATATTTTTATTGACTTCAGAGAGGAAGCGAGAGGGAGAGAGAGATAGAAACATCAATGATTAGAGAGAATCATTGATCAGCTGCCTCCTGCACGCCCCCTACTGGGGATTGAGCCCACAACCCTGGCATGTACTCTTGACCAGAATCGAACCTGAGACCCTTCAGTCCACAAGCTGACTCTCTGTCCACTGAGCAACACCAGCCAGGGCTATTTATACCTTTTTAGGATCAGTTTTTCATTTGGGCCATCATCACCTTTCAAGTATCAAAGAAGAAAAATCATGAACTATTCTTCCAAGTTTGCCCTCTGTATGCTTCCTTCCCACACAAAATAATATTTCACAGTATTCCAAGCATGGTATTCTTCTTTCACTTACTCTTTACTAACAACTTAATGTTGTAAATTGTTCTCTCGTGTGCTCTGATGTCCCCTAACAAAGCTTAAATCTGCACCATTCCACTTTACTTTCCCACATTAATCCTTATTTCTTCTTCTCACAGGCCTAATATTTGAAAAACTGCTAGCATATTTCTTTTTCAATTTTATCTCCTCCTCAAGTCTGTTTATGGAAAGGATCTGCAAATAGTAATAAGGCTTTCAAGTGCATTTCCACAAGTTTCAGATGGTTGAAAATAAAGTCATTCTATATCCTTTTAACTCTGTGAATTGTCAAACCTGCAATTTACTGGGACCTTCTTTAAAATGCTAGTGGTGATGACTTCTTCTGTGACCACATATCACCATGGTGCAAAATGAGCACTCCTGTTAATGATTACTGAATGCCCAGTTGTTCTTCATTGATTTTTATTCCCTAGAATTCTGCAGAATAACTACATTCTGTGAAGTTTAATTATGTGCCAGAATAACAGAACTGAGAATCTGTAAGCATCCAATGCAACCCAGGCTGGATACAGACACAACCTGTCCATCTCTATCTCAGGGGAGTATCAGTAGAGCCCAGGAGAAGCTCTACTGATGTATATGTAGCTTAATTGGTAACAATCAGAGTCTGTACAAGTGAGCCTCCTCAACTAAAATCTAAAGACAGAAATTATGGAAGTGGGAAAATTATGTAACTCAATACAAGAGTATGAGATTAACTATGGGTCTGGCAACTCCACATAGTCTAGAAAATGCCTACTACAGAGTTTGCCCATAGTTTCTTGAGTTGCCCACATTTATGGTGTGTTAGTACTATGGTATTTGAAAGCAATCCTTTTGCTTCAACTAGAAAGGAACTGCAGAATAATATATAAGAACTCTATTATATTCTCATTTTAAGAAACCTGAGCAATTTCCCAAAAGTTACAAGTATATTAGCAGAGTGAAAACAAAGACCTTCTTCAGTTTATACCTCCTGTGGAGTACCTCCAGGAGGTACTGGCTTGTGATGTGTCCAATTCATGGGACATGTTCTGTATCCAATTCATCATCTTACCTACACAACTATGTTTTTTAACAAAGAACAAAACACTCTACCATGAACAAACTCACTAAATTCTAATGTCTCCCCATAGTTGGTTATGGAACATGTGAATGGGATTAAAATAAGAAAGTAGACTTGTGCATTGGCAAAGTTGGGGCAGCATTAGTCATCGGGACCTGGGTTGTACTTATGAATTCATTCCTACAGATGAGGGCCTAAAAGATACACCAAGTTATAAAACATATCCGTGGAGAAGAAATGAGTAGACATTTTTGAAAGAAGAGATACAGATTGCCAACAGGTACATGAAAGGTGCTCAAACATCCCTACTCATCAGGAAAATGCAATCAAACCACAATGAAATAACCATTTCACACATATTAGGACTGCTATTATCAAAAAGAAGTAACACAGCCCTGACTGGTTTGGCTCAGTGGATAAAGAGTTGGCCTGTGGACTGAAAGGTCAAGGGGTGTATATTTCTGGTTGTGTTTCGGGTTTTTAGGGTATATTCCTAGAAGTGGAATCACTGGGTCAAATGGCAGGTCCATTTTTAATTTTTTAGGGAAACGCCATACTCTTCCATAGTGGCTGCACCAGTCTGCATTCCCACCAGCAGTGTACCAGGGTTCCCTTTTCTCATCCTCACCAGCTCTTTCCACTTGTTGATTTGTTGATGACAGCCATTCTGACAGGTTCAGTATTAATGCAAAAAAAATGTTAAATAATATCTGAAAATCTCCTATATCTGTAGATGTCAAATATTATCCCTATGTGTGTGGTTAATCATCAGTGAGTTTGCAAATAGCAATGATAATTCATGAAAGCTTCACAAAGTACAATACCCAGATACTCATAGTAAATGGGTGTCCGAGAGAGTAGTAAAAGCACTGATAATGAATAGAATGAAGACAGAAAATACAAATGAGAAAACTAACCAGTCCCAAGTCAAAATCAGTCACTTGTTCTGTCATTAACAAACACTATCTATTGATAGATAGTAGTTTGTAAAAAAAAAAGGAAACTAAATTTAGTATCCTTTAATTATCTACCTATGAAATTGGTCTGCGATGAGCTAAATGAGAAAACATATTATACAGTTAAATCTCAATAATGTTTAGCTGTTTTAAATTTATGACTATTTTATTGAATCACAGTGCCTGACCTTTCTGGGAAACATACTCTTGTGAAAAATAAAGTTTAGAAAACATTTAAAAATGTATAAGCCACTGAAATATTCTGAATTTTTTAATAAGTGAGTGAAAATTATTTTTGTCATGCTAGAATGAGTCAGCGAAAGGGATTTTTTTTCCTCATCTCTTTATAAAATTCCCCTAGGGAATGAAAACAAGCTTGAAAAGTTTCAGTCAACAGGGTAAATTGGGAGCTCTGTTAAATAAGCCATTGAAAACTGCAGTTTAGAATAAAATTACCATCTCAGCCATTGCTACAGGGCTCCATAGTACATCTACAATAATAGCCATATTTTCAATATCATATTCAAGTAATTCATATATCTTTTTCATTTTTAAACTTAACTAACATGCTGTGGGAGAGCTTTAAAAAAAATCAATCATATTTTCTACTCTCCTTTTCATTTTTCTATGCCCAGATAATAATATGACAAGAATTATCAATATTCAGGATAATAAAGCACAAAATTACTAATAAAAAAAGATTGACCTGTAGAAATGACATTTTCCTAAGCCCATTAATTTTAAAAAATATACTTGTAAAAAGGCAGTACAACCTAATAAATAATTACAATTGAGTTGCTCCAAAAACACTATTTTAGCTCTGCTTAGCTTCTGGTTTTGCCTTAGTGAAGAGGAAGAAAGCAAGAGAGAGAGAGAGAGAGAGAGAGAGAGAGAGAGAGAGAGAGAGAGAGAGAGAGAGAGAGATTCACATTAAGTAAGAAGGGCAGACCTGAGAAAAGAGAACCCAAGGAGAATTCTTGCATGTAAAGATATCACCCCCTGAAAAGGACTCAGTAACAAGGTGTGGGCTAAAGTTAGAAGTGTAAGTGTTGTCAGTATATTGATGATATCTAATGCCAATGGGATGAGTAGAATCAAGCACCTGGGGAGAAAATGCAGAAGAAAGGAGTGTCTCAAGACTACGCCCGAGAAACAGGAACATTTAACGCCAAGGTAGGGAAACAAAGACTGAGAAGGCAGGGTCATGAAGCCAAGATATCCATGTGTCAAAGGGCTGAGAGTTACCTCAGAATGAAAGAAAAATAGCTAGTCAGATTCTCTATTGCTATTCCTGGTCTTCCTTCCTTCTTAGTTGTGGGAAAACAAAGGATAGCTTTTGTACTCTCAAGCAAGCCTACTGACATGCCTTAATCCTTTATCTCAGATCTCTGACAAATTCTAATTAGTTTGCTAGTTAAGGGCTCCCTAGTAAATGCAATTCTGTCACCTTCTTCACATTCTGATGCCTGGCGTAATGGATCTGCTGGTCACTAGCTCAGATAACCTTTCTGTATTGTCCAAATCAATTATGAGCAATTTTGTTTGCCAACCTCCCACAATTTCTCCCTTAAAATGTTTGTATTAATATGCATAAGATTTTGTTAATTGTCCTATTCCAAGTACACAACATTCATTATTCTTCTTGGCATTACATTAATATTTAAGTTTAGTTTTGACTTCCCTTTCTCCTATTTAAAGTAGTTGATAAGAATTCACTGAGACAGAAAGTGCAAGAGGAAAAATACTTTTAAGGCTCGAGATTATTGCCAAACTGAGTAAAAGAAGAGTGATTGCTAAATTTGGGCATTCCCATGCACTTAGCCATCCAATAGGAAAAAAATGGATTTTTATTTTAACTTACTCATTTGAATGTTAAAGAATGTGTTTAGGTTGCGTTTGCATGTCAGTTGGTTTGGGCAAGAGGGAAGTGATGCAAACAAGTAAAGGTACTAAATGCTGACTGTAGGAATACCTCGTTCACCTCTGCTTGCTCCTGTTCCTCTGTTTTATTGTTGGGAGCTTTCTCCTTCCCACACCTTCATTTTGTGCCTTTGCCCTCTTACATTTCTTTCTGCACATTTTCTGTGGTTGATGTACCAGCCAACTGACCATTTCAGCATTTTCAGCCCATGTTTTCCTGAGGCGCTCAGACCTACCACCCCAGTCTGATTCACATTGGGCCTTTCATTGTATGATCTAAGTCCCTCTTTTCTCCTCTGTAAAATGGAGAAAAGAATTCTGACTTTGCCAGGTTGATGTAAATTCCTGAAAATACCTAGGGTGTTAACAGGAACATAGCAAGTACTCAAGAAACACCAGGACTTTCCCCCTTTTCTCTTTAGAGGTTCTACGTTCTCTGTGGTCGGTTCTCTACTACTGGGGAAGAGCGCCAGCTGAAAGCAGAGCAGAAGAACAAGCAAAGACAAGATGCTAATGAATGAAATTTAGACAATTCAGTTCAGCAGCTTGGACCACTCCTAGATGCAAGCACCAAAGCATCATATAGGAAAAGGAAACCAGGAATCCCCATAGCTGGTTTGACTCAGTGAGCATAGGCCTGTAGACTGCACAGTCCAGGGTACGACTCTGCTCAAGGGCACATACCTCGGTTGCAGGCTCCATCCCTGGCCCTGGTCAGGACCTGTGCAGGAAGGCAACCAATCGATGTGTCTCTCTCACATTGATGTTTCTCTCTCTCTGTCTCTCTCCCTCCCGTCTACTCTTTCTAAAAATCAATGGGAAAAATATCCTCGGGTGAGGAGGAAGGAAGGAGGGAAGGAAGGAAGGAAGGAAGGAAGGAAGGAAGGAAGGAAGGAAGGAAGGAAGGAAGGAAGGAAGGAAGGAAGGAAAGAAGGAAAGAAGAGAGGAAGGAAGAAGAAAAAACCAGGATTAGTGAGCTGAGCCTTAGTAAAATCTGGGGGAAACCCCACAACTCACTTTTTCATTAAGAGCAAGAAATTAATAAGTTGAGGTACTATGTAGAACACACATATATTTTCCACTAAATGGGATTTGTTTTATTAGTATATTTAAAAAGAATCACAGTATTTAAAATAGAAATTATTGAAGGTAACTATTTTGATGGAAGATACATTGTTGAGTCATTGTTAATATAGTTTGCTTGAACTCTAAAACTATATTTTACTACCTAATTTTTGTTGTCCTATGCTAATGAAAAGCGAATACAGGCAGATGCAGCCTGTTAACTGTGTGTATATCTATGTGAAACAAAGGTGAACTGATGCCACGGTGCAATCACTGGTTGTAATTTGCAGTAGTTGGTCCTGAAGATGGAGAGTTGACTCCTCACATAACTCATGGTGGTGAATGCCAAACACCCAGAGTTAGAGCAGTCACCAACCACCACAGTTACATCCGATGCAAGGATTTAATTTCAGCAAAACATTATCCATCAAATTAATGTTAATGTCAATACTTGGTTTTTGTGATATTTTAGTACTTTGTAAACTTCTTTAGGAATAAACAGATGTGAACACCTAATTCCGCACTTACACTATTTTACATTCACTCTAGGATTTGGAAGGGTTTTGTTTTGATTTTGATTTTTTTGTTTAAAAGGGCTCTATACATTACTCAAGTTTCCAAACATGACCAACACAGCTGGCCTCTTAACAAAGAGAGTATCACTACCATCTGGTGGTAGACATCAACATTTTGAACATAATCCCAAAAGAGAAATTAACTTAACTCTAGACTATACACTAGTCAATTAAACTCCTATTTCAGAAGTGGCAAACACAGTTACTGCCGAACAATCTACCATATGACCTCAACTGGAAGAAGTACTTCCAACATAATAGCTACTTCAGTTGTATGGATCTACTGTGGGGGAAAAAATATATAGAAATTTAAGAAATGTTTATATTAGGAGATAAAAACATTTTAAAACAATAAAATACTTTATAATATTTCAATTAAATATTATTATATGTGATAAAGGTAAATTCCTAAAACAGCTCATGACTTGTTCTTAAATCTGTTTTGAACACGCATTATTTTTTTCTTTAACAAGGAAAGATTTATAAGTTTTAAATAAAGTTATAGTATTTTAGATATTTCATTCATCCACACAAAAAAAAAACTGCCATTAAAAACAAATAAATCAAAACATTTTTTCATGCAAGAAAAATATTATCCAAAAATTAAAATGGGACTCGGTAGAAAATAATTAAATAATATAAGTAAGAAAAATACTTAGAAATGGGTTAACCACGCTATACATAAAACTGGTCAAAAAAGTAAATAAACAAACTTAATGAAATTCATATCATTTTCTTTTAGCACGTACTTTATTTGTCATACAATTTTAATCCTTTGATAAAGATGCATCAACAACTTATTGTATGTAACACTGTAGTATTACCATTGAAACCAACCAAATGTGTACTAATCTTTGGAACTCATAAATTAAGCAAGAATTAAGGTAGTTCTCAATAGTGATATTCTCTGGACAGTGAATAAAAGGTAAATGAGACTTATTTTATAATTTAAGTTCTTTGGCAAATTCATAGATAAAATAATCCACTTTGCAAATTGTGTACCAGTGTATGGTATAGGATAATAAGGCACACACTAGTTTCATTCTCACAGATTATTTCATTTCTGAATATCAATTTATTTCTTGAATCATTTTCAGCCATAAATCTCCTGATTTTAAATCTAAATCTCCTGATTGCCTGATTATGAATGTACTAATAGATTTAACTACTGTTGTGAGTCACACAGAGATGACTTTTTTCATAAGGAGTTACTATCAAAAAGGAAAGAATACCAAGTTTTTTAAGCATAAAATTAAATTTTTAAAATTTGAAATCATTTATTTAAGTATATAAAGTTCTAATTATTTAGCTTTTGAGATAATTAGTAACTTTTGACTAAAATCTAAAAAGACCCAATTATAGAAGTTACTAGAGCTTAACTTTATAGGATTCCATGGATATTACTCAAAATAATATTGGAAATGATTAAAGAGAGCTCCTTTTCTTAGGAGTTTGCTTGCCCATCAGGCCAATTTAGAACAGTTCATTACGCGTTAATGGTATTTTTTTTATCAGATGCTCACTATTATTTCTTAAGTTGCAGATCCATGAAATTCATATCATTTGCTTTTCTATAAGGGAATAAGGAAGAAAATTCCAGCAAATTCTGTCCTATTTGATTATCTAAGCTTCATTAGTTTCCTAAAATGGTTAAAGTTGAATTCCCAATAATTTCAGAGGTTTCTACTGGAGTTATCTTTGAATAAATATAAAATGCAAGACATATTTTTTTCTAAATATGCATTAACGTTTTCTTTAAAAAATATCCAATGAGCTCTAACAAGTTTGGCTCAATGGATAGAGTGTCAGCCTGTGGACTCGAGGGTCCCAGGTTCTATTCTGGTCAAGGGCATGTACCTTGGTTGTAGGCACATACTCAGTGGGGAGTATGCAGGAGGCAGCTGATTGATGTTCCTCTCACATTGATGTTTCTAACTCTCCATCCCTCTCCCTCTCTAAGAAATCAATAAAATATATATTTTAAAAAATCCAATGAATTTCTGTTATACATGGCACCTATTTTTTAATAACTGAAAAGTGATTACTATCAAGTAGTAAAGAACACTGCATTAAGAGTAAATCTAGTATTATTAGAAGAATAGTAATAGTAATTCCCTAATCACTTTAATGCACCATCTCATATTATATATTCAATAATCTCTTAAGGAACAGATTATTATTATCTATAATTTCTATTTAAGGGGAGATTAAGTAATCTATTCAAAGTATCAGCATGAGTATTGCACTAACAATCAAACTTCCATGATTCCAAAGCCTATGCATTCCTAATCTCTACTTCAATGAAAATAACTACAAAACTGAATATTTAAACAACTTCAAAGTTAATGTGCATTTCATATGTAAAAAATAATTGGCCTTTTAAGCTTTTTTCAATTATAAAATAATACAATTGATTCTTAAACAACACAGGACTTAGAAATTTCACTCTCTCCCCTATAATCAAAAATCCATGTATAACTTTTTACTTCCCCCAAAATTAAATTGTCCCACTGTATCTGCAAGGGATTGGTTCCAGGACTTCCCAGATACCCAAATCTGGGTATGCTCAAGTCTCCAATATAAAATGGCATAGATCAATGTGTACAGCTGATTCTACATATCCATAATCCTCCACTGCAGATGAAAAAGAGTATAGCTTTTTATTGGGAAAAAAAAAAATCCACATATAGGTGGAGAGTCACAGTTCAAACCTGTGTTGTTTAAGTGCCAGCTGTATTTTCCTGTTTTGATTTTTAGCCGATTTAAATAAATGAAAACTATTTGTATATTTATCTTATATCTAGCCAGTTAACCTCATAATCATATTAGTTTTAAAGATACACAATCCTATATAATAAAAGGGTAATATGCAAATTAATCCTAACTGCAGAATGATTGGGAATGACTGGTCACTATGACCCACTGACCACCAGGGTCAGATGCTCAAAGCAGAAGCTGCCCACTGGTGATCAGTGTGGTCCCACAGGGGGAGTTCTGCTCAGCCACAAGCCAGGCTGACGGCTGCCAGTACAGTGGAGGTGGCAGGAAGCTCTCCCACCTCCTCAGTAGTGCTAAGGATGTCTGACTGCAGCTTAGATCAGCTCCCCACTGGCAAGTGGACATCCCCCAAGGGCTCCCGGGCTGCCAGAGGGATGTCTGACTGCCAGCTTAGACCCAATCCCCTGGAGAGTGGACCTAAGCCAGAAGGTGGACATCCCCTGAAGGGTCCCAGACTGCAAGATGGCACAGGCCATGCTGAAGGACCCCTCCCCCTGAGTGCACAAATTTTTGTGCACTGGGCCTCTAGTCATATTATTAAAAAAAGATTTTATCTATCCTAGTTTCAGATTTACATGGCACATTTCTTTATTTTAAAAAGATGGTCCTATTTCTATTTTGAGTTTTTATTACAAAGTAGAGGCCAAGTGCATGAAAGGGTCCCTAGCAGCTGCCGGGTAATATGCTAATGATATGCTAAGGCTGCTTAAGCACTTCCTATGAGGTGCACTGACCACCAGGGGACAGACAGATGATCATTCACTATGACATGCGCTGACCACCAGAGAGTAGACACTCCAAACAGTACGTTAGCTTGCTGCTGGGGTCCAGCCTATCGGGACTGAATGAGACATGCCAGACAAGCCCTGGAGACCTCCTGCAATCCCTCCCCAGCTGGCCAACCTCCAGCCCCAATCATGTACCAGTAGGGCCCCTTGGCCTGGCCTGCACCCTCTAAAAATCTGGGACCCCTTGGGGGATGTCAGAGAGCTGATTTCAGCATGATCCTACAGATTAGGCCAAGGGACCCCACTGGTGCAAGGAATTCATGCACTGGGCCTCTAGTTAATAGTATCATCTGTTGAGCTACTTAAGTAATTTTATTTTATTTCCTAATAATAGGCTATTATTTTATTCCTTTAAAGAACTGGTATTTTGTCATATATACTAGTATGCTGATCTCTTGATATATTGCTGGATGTTATTTACTCTATTTTATGTAGTTTCTTTTTTTCATTGAAACTCAAATATGAGATAAATTCATTATTATCCTTTAAAAATGTTATTTTTAAATATATTGAATTAGTAACATTAAAGTTATGATTCTTAAAATGATTAAGGAGTTATCTATCTTTATCTATATTGAAACAGTAATTTAAATACACTGTGATTATGAGTTCTTTAAATGTCTGATAATTCAGCCATGCATCCATCTGTTCTGATGCTTTTTGATAAGAGATCTTTAAAAAGCTTTCTAATACTTAACTGGTTATTTCAGTTTTATACTCTCTCTTAAATAAATTTTGTTAATTTAAATTTTTATAGGAAATTATTCCCTCCTCTGGGTTTTCATATGTCATTGGTGTAGAGTTGCATGTAATAATCTACTATGTTTCTTTTCATCTCTCCTATTCCCAGAGTTATTTCCGCTTTGTCATTTATAATCTTATATATTCTTACTCCATATATTTCCCCCAATTTGTGCCTTGAGGGATGTTTATTGGCCATTTCAAAGAAAATCAAATATTGATTTTATTTGACACTTTTAATGTTTGTATTCTAGTGATTTCAGTTTTCATTGTTATTAAATTCTTTCAATATGTTTTTCTAATTTCTTAAGATAAGTATTTTTATCATTTTTCTTAACAGAAGCATTTAAGGCTAAAATTCTGTACTGAGGACAACTCTTACTGGGCGTGTATATTTTGCTAGGAATAAATCACTTTTTTCACTAATATATATAGTTTATAATTTCCCTGTGATTCTAAAAGTTATCTGAAAATCTTTCATGGCCCTGACTAAGTAGCTTAGTTGGTAAGAGCATCATTCCCATATACTAAGAATCAACCAATGAATGCATGAATGGTTGGAGCAATGAATCAATGTTTCTCTCTCTCTCCCTAAAATCAATTTTAAAAAGAGTCTTCCTTAACTTCCTAATTTTTTAAAACATATTTTTATTTTATTTATTTCAGAAAGGAAGGAAGAGAGAGAGATAGAAACATCAATGATGAGAGAGAATCATTGATAGACTGCCTCTTGCCCCCTCCTGGGGATTGAGCCTGCAACCCAAGCATGTGTCTTGATTGGGAATGGAACTATGACCTCCTAGTTCAGGGGTCAACATTCAACCAATGAATCATACCAACCAGGCTTAATTTCTTAAATTTTTTTAAATTTTTTTTAATAAATTTGTCTGGTAAATTTTTTTAGTTTCTTAATAATTATTATCATGAAATGTGGCCTATTAACAAAGCTTAATTTTCTGAATTTAAAAAAAAAAAATTCAGGCATCTTTTCCAAAGACTTACATTTCCTAAAACAAGTTTCTCCTCTTTTGAAATTTTGTGATTTCTATCTATATATATAAAAGCCTAAGCAACCGGTAGCTATGATGCACACTGACCATCAAAGGCAGACGCGTAATGCACAGGCATGGAAACGTGGAACAGACTGATGAATCTCAGAGAGAAGTGGGGAAAGGGAAGAGGGGGAAGAGATTAACCAAAGATCTTATATGCAAACTAGAGGCCCGGTGCAACATCCTAAGATAAATATGTAATCTCATATACATGATGATCATAATAATACAAATTGTTTGCTTTTTTTAATCTAATATAATAAAAGAGAAACATGCAAATTTGACCATTACCACCAGCCAATCAGAGCAGCTGTATGCAAATTAACCCAGCCACAAACCAAAGGCTTCAGTTGCAATTGCCTGTCTAGGCTGGCTGAGCCTCTGCTCACAGCCACGCCCACCAGCCAATCAGAGCGGCTGTATGCAAATTAACCCAGCCAAGATGGAGGCTGGCAGGGCAGCTCTGCACTGGGAGCCTCTAAGGCCGGCCGGCATAGCTGTGCCAGGTGTGTCAGCTCAGTGGGAGGGGGAGTCTGGCCTGGGGCCTCCTTGGGGCGTCCAGGAGCAGCTGTCCTGGGTCTGCTGCCTAGCTCCTCCCCTGGGAGCCTCCGAGGAGTATCCAGGAGCACCTGTCCCGGGTCCACTGCCTGGCTCCACCTCCTGGGGGCCTCCCCGGGGCATGCAGGAGCACGGGGCCTCTGCAGGGTGTGCAGGAGCAGCCGTCCTGGGTCCACTGCCTGGCACTGCCCCGGGGGCCTCCGTGGGGTGTCCAGGAACGCCTGTCCTGGGTCCACTGCCTTCATCCACTCCCCAGGGGCCTCCACAGGGCATGCAGGAGCGTCTGTTGCACAGTGTGGAGAATCCGAAGCCAATTCACTGCCCAGCTCCACCCTGGGTGTGTTTGCTCAGCAGCAGGGCCCCACCAAGGGATCCTGCACCAGCCTCCGCCCCTGACTTGCCACCAAACTCTGAACCAGGTGTGTCCCCTCAGTGGTGTGGGCCCACCAGACATGTGCAATCGTGGGCCCTCCGGTGGGAAATGTTGAGGCCTGCACTCACCAGCCTTCCCACCCCCCATTGCACGAACCCTGAAGGGGCTGTGGGCAGCCTGAAAATGGCTCTCAGCCTCTCACCCAGGCTGGCCAGGCATGCCAGCAGGTGGACATCCCCCCCGAGGTGTCCCAGACTGCAAGAGGGCACAGGCCGGGCTGAGGGACCCCCCACCCCCCAAGTGCACAAATTTTTGTGCACCGGGCCCCTAGTACTTAATAATCAATTTCTGATGTCATTTTCTTAAAACAGTGTGTGAAGAAATTCTACTGAGAACCTCTTAACTCCTGATGTTTATTACCTCTCTTATCCATCTTTATCAGACACTGCAGGATAGCTAGCTACAAGGCACACTGTGTCACAGAATGTTGATATGAACTTTATTAAATTTATAAAGTTGTATGAATATAAGTGTGTGTATGTCTGACACAAATAGAGACTTGGTTTTAATTTTTTTTCTGTCTACATTTGGCTTTAACTGTTGACTGTGTAGTTTATTTATAATAATAAAAGCATAATATGCTAATTAGACCAGACGATCTTCTGGACAAAGGCAGGGCTGCAAGGGAAACCTGGGTCCTGGGTGCCTGCTGGTGGCCACAGGAAAACCCAGGTCCAAAGTACCAGAAAGAAGCTAGTGCCAGCAGCTTGGGGAAGGAAGGGCTACACTTGCAGGAATTTTGTGCATTGGGCCTCTAGTATCTAATACATTGTGATCATATATCCTCCAGGGATCATCACCTAAGGTTACACTTCAGGGAAGGAAATGTGTAGTATTGATAGCACAGCCATTATATTATGGATAAATAATATAGAGAGAAGCTGTCCTAACAATTATATTTTTGAAAGAATGATTTTGTTTTAATCAGGGAAGGAACACTAGGCAGAAACAGAAACCATTTAGATATAAGGAAGTATTGGAGGAATGTTAAGACCAGTTATAGTGCTAAGTCACTGTGTAAAATGTAGTAAGCATTGTAAGCCTTCTATTACACTAAGTGAACAAATATGAATTAACTTACTGTCCTTACTATTAATAAATATTTAATGCATTTTCTTCATCTTACAGAAGACTTATATATAATTATACTAAAAATACATGGAAAATATAGAAATTTTTAACTTTTAATCTTAGAATTGCTACTCTTTAGATAAGCTAAGAACAAAACTAAAGTAAAAATAAATATACAAATGTTAAGAAATGAAATTAAGTTTAAATCGTAATAAAACAAACATGTCCTGAAATATTTTACAAGGCTTATAATAAATGTGTATTTAAGAATACACTTAAAAAGTTCTAGTATTCCTGTGATCCCACTCCTGGGGATATATGCCAAGAAACCAGAAACATCAATCAGAAAGGATATATGCATCCCTATGTTCATAGCAGCACAATTTACCATAGCTAAAGACTTGAAAACATCCTAAGTGCCCATCAGCAGATGAATGGATTAGAAAACTGTGATACATCTACACAATGAAATACTATGCTGCTGTAAAAAAGAAGTAATTCTTACCATTTGCAGTAACATGGATGGAACTGGAGAGCATTATGCTAAGTGAAATAAGCCAGTCAATGAAAGAAAAATACCACATGATCTCACTTATTTATGGATAATAAAGACCATTATAAACTGATAAACATAAATAGATACAGAGGTAGAACAGCATTGAACAGATTGTCAAACTACAGCTGGAAGGCTGGGGAGGGTTGGGGGGGTGAGTTAAGAGATCAACTGAAGGACTTAAATGCATGCATATGAGCATAATCAATGGACACAAGACACTGGGGGGTAGGGGAGGCCGGAGAAAGGTCAAGGGGGGAAAAAAGGATACATATGCAATAATCTTTGTAATACCTTAACCAATAAAACAAAATTTAAAAAAAAAAGTTCTGGTATTCTCTCAGTGAATGGGAGGCATATAGGTTCTTAGTAAAGTCTTTTTACAAGGCCCCTGGAAAAAAATGTTTCTGACAAGACAACTAAACACAGTTTGAGCAGTGTCTATTTAAAGAATAAATGTAATAATCTTGAAAAAAATTGGAATATACATAAAATGGAATATTATGCAGCTTTTAAAAAGACAAATCCTGCCATTTATTCCAAAATAAATGGATCCAAAGGGCATTATGGACCCAAAAGACAAATACTATGTGATAACACATTTATATACGAGGAATCTAAAATAGTAAAACTTATAGAATCAAAGAATAAAATGGTGGTTTCAAGGGGCTGCGGAGAGCAGGAAAGGGGTAGAGCATGGTTACAGTCTACAAAGTTTCAGTGATACCAAGGAAATAATTTCTGAATATATTATACAGAATAGTGCCTATAGCTAATAACACCATATACTTAAAATTTGCTAAGAGAGTAGATCTTATATTGTGTTCTTACCACCAAACAGCAACAAAAACAAAGAAGAAATAAAGAAGAGGTGTATATGTTTATGACCTTGATGGTGGTACTGGTTCCACAGGTGTAAACTTAACTCATCAAATTGCATGGATAAAATATGTACAGCTTTTTATGTCAATCATAACTCAATAAATTGTTTTATTTAAAAAAGTAAGTTTATGTATAATAAATACTATCCTTACCCACTCTATATTCACTCATATTCTTTTCACTAATTTATGCAATATTGGTTTATGGCTAGTATGAGTCTAACTGTATAATCATAAAAAAACAAAAATGGAAAATATATTTACTCAACATTTACTTTATACTAGGCATTATGTTTTAATTATTGCATAAAGGATGTGAATTTTGGGGGTGGGGGTGCCAGAGGGCAGACTATAATAAACTGAATAATTACCCACAAAGATGTCCATGTTACTCTGGGGTATTTGAGTGAGTCCAGTACAAGCATTCCAGTCCTTACAAAAGGAAAGGAGGAGGAAATATGAGGACAGAATCATAGGTGAGGGTCAGAGGCAGATTTAGAGATGCTACATTGCTGGCTTAAAATATGGAGAAAACAGCCAAAGAAGCCATGTGGCCTCTAGAAACTAGGAAAGAGAAGAAATGAATTTTCTGCTGGAGCCTCCAGAAGAAATGCAGCCATAAACCTTGGTTTATGGACTTCTGGCCTCCAGAACCGTAAGAAAATTAACTTGTAAAGCTTTAAACCACTCCATTTATGGTACTGCTCTATGGCCACTATGGAAAACCAATATGAAAGGCCTCTCTTTAATTTAAGATAATATTTCTCAAAAATTTACCATAAAAATCTTGAATTTTTACATTTATACATTACCGAGTTAATATAGCAATGAATGTGCTTCACAAGACACAAAATCAACTTTTAAAAATTAACGATCCCGAAAATGTGTCTTCCATTGACAGTAATCAGCAATGTGACAACTGTGACAACACAAAAATGGAACGTGTCATCATTCCAGCATGATGCATCCTCCCTCGTAAACTAAAGAAAAAGCAATTGAGTAAGTAATCTTTGCTCTGCAGCAGTCGATACAGTTCTTCCGAACTGTGCAACAGCATCCACAAGTATGCTAAGAATGGTTTATTTAGACTTTGAACTCATTACTTCCAATGAGATTCCCCTTCGCCAAGTCCCCCTCTTTAATTATCTCATCAACTTAATTTAAAAGATCAAGTGAAGGGTTTTTTTAAAGGCACTTGAAATCTCCTTGCACGCCAAAATTGTCCACAGCTCAGGCAGTAATCCACATCAAGTAACCAGCATTACAGCATGATTTGTTCCCTCCTAAGGGTTTCTAAGGTCTGTGGAGAGTCATGATAGACATGTGCACCTGTCACAATGGGAACATACACACAAGTCACAGTAAAGTGT
Organism: Murina feae; assembly: GCA_004026665.1. NCBI lineage: Eukaryota > Metazoa > Chordata > Mammalia > Chiroptera > Vespertilionidae > Murina > Murina feae. The sequence goes on from PVJC01015899.1 coordinate 26,027, forward strand.
TTTCTCACTTCCCTTACCTGTGTGACAAGTGGTTCCAGTAGCCTCTCCACTGTGAGCGTCCGGATTTCCAAACTCTTGGGGTCCCATTTTAAAATGATAGGTGAAGTGGCCGAAGTCATCTCCCTGTGGAAACGCACCTTGTCAGTTTGATATAATTATCACGGAAAGAATCTGTTCTCATGGGGAGTCAAAATGAATAATTCACCAAAACTCCGAGCATACGTGCAGATTATCTGTCTGGTCCAGACGTGTCAAGATAGAGGTGGGGAACTCAGAACCAGAACTGTGTGAAGTGCTGATGCTAGAATCTGATTAGAAACTGAAGGCTCCTGGAGGCAACTAGTGGCCTGGTGCATGAAATTCATGCACATTAAAAGGGAATTAATTAGTGGAAATATTTTAATATTGTTATTTCCCCTTTCTTTATAATTGAAGTGTCAGAGATGAAATAAAATTAGTAAAATGTATATGAAAATCTTCCTCCTATCAGCGTCTGGGGCATGCCATGGGACCCAGAGTCAAGTTCCCGTCCACCCGCATGCACCTTGAAATTGGGTGAGACCCATACCTAGTCAGCCCCAAGCCCATTGGGTGAGATCCAAACCCAACCAGCTCTATCCTCATCAAGCCCCATTGGGCAGGGGCATAGCCTCAGGTCCCCCGTCCAGTGCCAGGGTGGGGGGCATGTCCTGAGGTCCCCCATCAAGCCCCACCAGGTGCGGGCTGCAGCATATGGTCCCCCCGCCTGAGCAGGCACCACGCAGCCTCAGGTCCCTGCTGATCACTCACTAAGGCTCATTATGGGAACCCTGCCTCCACTGTGGGCACAGCCATCTTGTGACAGCATGGCAGAGTGAGGGTCAATTTGCATATTACCTCTTTATTATATAGGATTAGACACACTGACACTGACATAATTTACTCATCCAATACTTAGTACACATATCCATGCATGCTGGAAAAGACTTGCACCTTATCCGGAAGTAGCTTATGTTCTCAAGGTACAGAGGTGGGCAACAACTGTGACTCAGTGTGACTCACACTGTAATCAGGGAATACAGAAGGGGCTATGGGAGAACTGAGAAAAGGATACTAAAGTCACTCCGAGGAGACCAAGGCTTTCAGGAAGCACTGTAAATGCATCGAGATCACCAGATGAGGGACCCCATGTCATAACGAAAGGCTGCTTTGTGTTCTTCACATCATAACTGGCCACTGGGAAGATTATATTCCCTGTGACAGCTGAGTTTCAGTCTCTTCATAGGAAAGATATCTTGCAAACGTGTGGCAATGACTCTGAAATAGGTTCACGCTATTTAACTGCTCTCTGATTACCCGCTGCATTTACATTCTTATCTCATAAAATTAGTGTCCAATCAGGTTATTCATTTCATTCTAAAGCATTCTTCTCCTAAGAACCACTGATATGCAGGTAGCAGCTTTGCACATATCAAGCACAAAATATGCTCCTGGTCCCAACTGAATCTATTACACATTCTATCAGGTGTGCTTCTTATTGAGAAATTGACAGCTCTATGCCAAATATATTTCAACAGCTAACCACTGGACATGAAACCTTAGACTGAACAAACTGAAACTGAAGCATTTGCTTTAATACCACCATAAATCAAACTGTTCACAGTTGTTCTCTTCTTTTGAGTCAATGTCTCCACTCAATTCCATCCTTATAAATCAATACAGATGATTGTTTTTATTCAAATTAACACTACAAAGAAGGCCTATCACCACAGGCACATGCCTCTTTCTACCCTGCTGCAGCAAATCCTTTTGCAAACAGACCCAATAAATTGCTTCAGAGAAAAAAAAAAAGAGGCAAAAACACAGTGTGCTGGTATTTTACCTTTCTCCAAATGCCATGTTTTAAATAAACTGAGGGTAGCGATCCAACCTATAGACCGATTTAGACATGTGTTTCTTCACAACTACAATAGTTAGCACTGCTATGCTGCCTGTCCTCCAAAAAACTGAAATACTTTACGTATTTCCCATTCACACTACCAACTGCTATCTAGCAGCTCTGATAGGGATGTCATTCTACTGCTGGCCAGCATACTTCCCTGTGCCATGGCAGCATAAAGGTGCCAGAGGCTTTCTACTGACAAAGACTATTTCATCTTGGATGAAGTCAGATGTAAGTGATCTCGGTCCCATTATTTATGACCCAGTTACTTCCAGGTTTCTGGAGAGGGTCCCTGAAAAGTTTTTTCAATCTCTGCTGGAATAATGCATGGCATAATAATGATGCTCAAGGTGAAAGTATTTGTACACGATAGGAAAAGACTGTAGAGCATTGCAATTATAACACGGGTATGCTTATGTGAATAATCTGGTAGACCAAGAAAGACACACCAAATCTTTTATGGATGCTCCAAGTCATAACTGTGAATCAATGACACACAAAAAATGCAGAGGTGAGTAACAAAAGAGCTGCAGCAATCACATCAGACACTAATCTAGTATATATTACGGAGAAATGGGAGACATTGAAGAAAACCATTAGCCAACTGTGAGCCAAGAAGCAGAGTTAGGCAGAGCCTTGAATTCTAAAGGTCATAGGGGCCTTATAAACCTAAAAAATGAAAGGACAACACTTACGAGGCAAATCACTTGACTTAATTTATTTCTTTGGGGATCAATCTTTTCAGTCTCTTCTTGTGACATAGATAAAATTCAATAGCGAACGGCAAGGGCAAGTTATATGGTATTCATTTGTTGAAGGAGAAAAATCTAGTCATAGAAACTTTTTAAATGCCTTTTTTTCTAGCCATGCAGTTTTAATATGGTTTGGACTAAAACTAAAATTCTTCTCTACCCTATTTTTTTTTAAATGTGGTATTGGTTTAATGCACAAATTAGCAAACAAAAAGTACAGGGTGGAGCGGGGACTGCAAAATCTCTACTGCTAAATCCAACAGGTTGATATCTAAGATCCCCACTGATTGCCTCTCAGGAGCATCTTAGCCTCCTCTCAGCAACCGAGAATGAGGTGGAGAAAAGTAAAAAGCTCCTTAGGCTGCAACATTTGAGTTGGTATAATCTTTGCAATCTGCTATTCCCAGAAGAAATACTTGTGCCCTGCTACTTTGGGCACACAATTTCTATTGCATGTGTTAGACCTTGTATTAGAAATATTTCTCCCTCAAAGCCTTCAGCCAATTAAAACTATATAAAAGCAGAATAAAATTGATTCCATTCCTGGTTAGGGATCATAACCATAGTCTTCCAGATTAACTCAATGATGATCTTTGCTACTAGAGCAAGAAAAAGGACAAAGGACAGCAGAGACGAGAAAAAAAAAAGTCAAATATCCTCTAGAGCAAATAAATGAGGCAATTGCAGTCAGGAAGTAGAGATGACAGGTCGGTATATGGCCCCCCTGACAAGCATACACAAGATCACTGACTCCCAGCCAGGAATGTCATCCCACTTACACTTTCAGTACTTATAAATGATGAAGGCCAAGGAAAACACATCAGCTTTTAAAGTACCTCCAATGATTATTCAGTAAACAGTCTCTCCCTCACCTCTCTCTCATCTCCAAGAGAATCCTTCCTCACCCCATTATATTGAGCTTCGGCCAATGGAATTTTAGGAAATATGATGGAAGTGGGTGTTTAACAGGCTTTCTTGGTTAGACATGCCCTCTTCTACCATGACAGTCACAGATAGTGCCCTGGTCCAAAAAGGAAGGAAGACATGGGAAGCTACTCCTATCCAATCTGAAGCTGGAGCCAAGCCCAGCTGACCTAAGACTGGTCAGCCAGCTCCCAATCAAACCACAGATGTGGGATCAAGAAATAAATATTTATTGTTGTATGGCACTGAGATTTTTGTCATTACCTATTATTTAGCAACAGATACAACAGCTAGACTTTTGTTTGAACCGAAGCTCTACAATTCACCTCCATGATGTTGCCCAAATTACCTACTTTATCTGAGCCCCAATTTTCTCAAATGGAAAATTATGATACGTACTAAAGGTCTGATGCATGAAATTTGTGCAAATGTAGGCCTTCCTTCCCCTGGCTGCAGGCACCGGCTTTCCACTGGCACCAGGGACCCGGGCTTCCCTGGCAGCCCTGGCTTCGTCTGGAAGGACTTCTGGTCTAATTAGCATATTGTACTATTATTATTTTAGATTCTAAGTCTACATAACTTCATGGAAAGAAAACATTTCTGGAAATATTAGGTATTATAATTATTGTTATTATTTTCCATAACTTAAGTGTCTTTTTGCAATGCTTTCTGTCTAACAGTAATAAGAAAACACCCACTAAAAATAGATGTCCGTAGTTTATACTCCTCTGTGTGAAACAACCAGATTGACTCTCATGAGAAAGTGAGAGAACAAATCATTTCAGTTTTCTATGGAGGGAATGACACAGAAAGGGACCAAAGTTTTGCCTTGCCAAAATGTGCCCTTTGGGGAATTATTTTTATTATTTTTAAAATACATTTTTATTGATTTCAGAGAGGAAGGGAGAGGTAGGAAGCGACAGAAACACCTGCAATGAGAAAAAAAATCACTGATGGGCTGTCTCCTGCACGCCCCACACTGGAAATCCAGGCTGCAACCTGGGCATGTGCCCTGACAAAGAATCGAACCTTGACCTCCTGGTTCATAGGTCAACACACAAACATTGACCCACGCTGGCCAGGTAGGAAATTGATTTTAAACTGGTTATTATGAAACAAAAGACTCCCAAAGAACCTTTGACCCTCGCCCGTTCTGCCTAAGAGATTAAGATTGAACAACCTGCTCCAAGAAGGCACTCAGCATATTCACTTTAGCATGAGACAGAAAGGCTCCCCAAAAAAGCCTGCCAACTATGTTCCCCCAGGTCCCATTGTTCCTGGGCTGCCTCACAGGAATTTGCCTGCAAGTATGTTGTTCTTTTTATCTGCCTGTAAATTGCCTACTATTCCCCATCACCGTCCTCATTCTCCTTTGTTAAAAATGGCATATATGCCCTACCGGGTTTGGCTCAGTGGATAGAGCATCAGCCTGTGGACTGAAAGGTCCCAGGTTCGATTCCGATCAAGAGCATGTACCTTGGCTATGGGCACACCCCCAGTAGGAGGTGTGCAGGAGGCACTGATCGATGTTTCTCTCTCATCCATGTTTCTAGATCTCTATCCCTCTCCCTTCCTCTCTGTAAAAAAATCAATAATATATATATATTTTTTTAAATGGCATATAAACTTTAATTGCCTAACCCTTCATGGGGTCTCATTATGGATGGCATCTTGACTGTGCATTCACATAGTAAACTTTGGACATTTCTCCTGTTAATCTGCCTCTATTAATTTGATTTCTAGCCCAGCTAGAAGAACTTAGAAAGTGGGAGGAAAATTCATATTTTTGCCCCCACAATGAGTCTCAAGTTGATACTACACATCTGTACAAGTAATGCAGTCTCTGTTGCCCACAAGACATTCTATGTAAAGCAAATGCATTTTTTTCTCAATGATGTGATTTTTTTTTTAAAGTACGTATTTTATTTGCTTTATGTAGGGAGACATAGAATACTGACTGGACACAGTGAGAGTGAAAAACAGATTGGAAGAAAACAAACCCATACATCAATTTTATAAGCCCAAGAACAAGCTCTCAGCTATTTTTTTATTTTTTTAAATATATTTCATTGATTTTTCACAGAGAGGAAGGGAGAGAGAGTTAGAAACATTGATAAGACAGAAACATCGATCAGCTGCCTCCTGCATACCCCCTTCTGGGGATGTGCCCGAGGCCAAGGTACATGCCTTTGATTGGAATTGAACCTGGGATCCTTCAGTCTGCAGGACGTCGCTCTATCCACTGAGCCAAACAGGTCAGGGCAAGCTGTCAGCTATTTAATCTCTGAGATTTTCTTCTTGAAAAGTATGAAATTGCATATCCATGAAAAGTGGTATATTTCATAATCCATGGGGGTAAGGAAGAGGTGTGGCTTGCAATGCTAGAAGCCAGTTGCCATTAACAACAGAAACAACAACAACAACAACAAGCAAAACCTGACAAAAAGAGTAAAGCAAACTCCCTTATGAGCAGCAAAGGGTCAAGTGCCTTGTTCCCTTGAACAGTGTCCTGAACAGAAAACCTCTTGGGGTTGGCCATGGCAAGGAATGCCTTCATGTGACAAGTACAGTAATGTAGTACATAACTCACTGCAGAAATTCCCCTGTCCAGATATTCCTGGAACAGGTCTTTTGAACCACCTGCCTCACCTTTCTGAGTTCTCACCATCCCTTCTACAATGGACCTTTGGCCAAACAATGGTCCAGGATGCTCTCAAGTTACCAGGGACCATCTCAACCTGCCTACCTCAAGGACTTTAGCTTCAGATTCTTTCCCTTCACCAGCACTGAGCACTATGACCAACAAGCGACGTGAGGCCCTATCAGATGACAGGCTAGCTTCTGTTGACAGGCAAATTCAGAAGAAGTTAATGACTACTAGTGGGTCCACTCACCTATCTCCACATTTATTATGTTGAGCCAGTTACTTAAATGAAGCCTCAATTTCATCCTTTCTAAAACGAGGATGATAATAACCTTATGTAATTCATGAATTTGTTCTGAAAATCAATGAAATAATTGCACATGAAAAAATGTGATTTTTTTTTTTTTTTGCAATGATGACTGACTTATTATGACTTAGCCAGTTTGAGAACACACTGGGGTGGGGTCAATGGAGATCCCACAGACAAGATGTTTGAAAAGAGAGCTTTCATGAGAAAATAAGAGACATGATACAGAATTTTCTAAAATTCTTCAGCATTTGTCCTGACCTGTTTGGCTCAGTGGATAGAGCATCAGCCTGTGGATTGAAGGATCCCAGGTTCAATTCCAGTCAAGGGCATGTATGTACCTTGGCCTTGGGCACATCCCCAGTAGGGGGTGTGCAGGAGGCAGCTGATCAATGTTTCTCTCTCATAGATATTTCTAACTATCCCTCTCCCTTCCTCTCTGTAAAAAATCAATAAAATATATTTTTTAAAAATAAATAAATTTAAAAATAAAATTCTTTAGCATTTCAAGAATGAGGTCTGGAAACTGAATCAAACTGCTTCTTCCATGAGTAATAATAATACTGGCTCATGACAAGCAATATTATGATTCCCACTTACAGATAGGGAAGTTGAGGCATACAATAATTAAGAAAGTTACTCAAGATGACAAAATTTGGAAATAAACTGCCTGGCTATAGAGAATGATATAACCACTAGGCTTTATGTTTCTAAAGAATAATCCCTAAACTTAAGTCCATGCCAGCTTCGCCATGGGGCTCTGGGCCATGGCAGGAAGATAGAGATAGGAACAGGAGTAAAAACAGGAGCCAGCCCCTCTGGAGAATGAGAGCAAGAGGGAAAGAGGAGCAACACAAAGGGATGAAAGATCCGATTAGGGAGGCACACATGGCAGGTGCCCTGATACATGCAGACCTCGTGGGAAATGGGGCTTCACTTCCTGGTGACACAGGGAGGTCCTGAGTTCAGACTCCTCCATCCACCTTTGGTGCCATGTGGTGAGAATGAGAAGCTGGCAGTGATGCTGGGCTATCAAGTAAGCAACATAGTACCCTGGCAAAGCCACCAGAAATACTCTTATGATGAACTACTCCAAGTACGCAGAATTTTGGCTCCTGTGTGTTACACTTGTGAGTATGTTTCAATACATGGTAAAAAGGACTTTGCAGATATAATTTAGGTTCCTAACCACTGGATCTTAAAATAGGGAGATGATGCCCTGGCCCATGGTTGGTGCATTGGCCCTCACACTGAAGTTTGCTGGTTCAATTTCCAGGCAAGGGCATATGCCTGCATTGCAGGTTCAATCCAGATTTCTCTCTCTCTCTCTCTCTCTCTCTCTCTCTCTCTCTCTCTCTCTCTCTCTCTCTCTCTCTTCCCCCCTCCGTCTCCCTCTCCGTCTCCCTCTCTCCTTCTCTCGCTTTGTCTTTCTCTTCATCTTCCCCTCTCCCTTCCACTGTCTCTAAAAAAATAAATGGAAAAAATATCCTCAGGTGAGCATTAACAAAATAAATAAAATAGGAAGAGGATCCTGGACTACCCAAGTAGGCCCAAGATAAAATTGATTCCTTAAAAATACCTTCCTCCTATCTATGGATAGAAGTGAAGTGATCAGGGAGATACATCAGACAAGGACATGGGGTGAAACAGAAGAGGAAGGCAGAGTGACTGGAGCGTGAGAAGAACCTGACCGAGTGTTGCTACAAGAAGCCACGTGGAGAGGAATGTGGGTAGATGCTGGGAACTAAAGCAGACCCTGGCCGACAGTCAAGAAAGGA
>PVJC01015900.1:0-34400 GCA_004026665.1 Murina feae
GGGGTCCCGGATTAGAGAGTGTGCAGCTGGGCTGAGGGGACCCCAGCTTTCCCCCATGCATGAATTTTGTGCACCAGGCCTCTAGTTTATGAATATTTGCATAGAGATTATTGTCATTAATACTGTACTTGGACTTTCCAATAAGAAGCTAAATTTATCTCTCCAATTGTTCTTCTCATCCTTTATTTCTCCCATTAGGAGTTTTAAATGTTATTTGAATAATTAAATCATTTATGTCTTGAAGTAAATAAATATGCATTTAATGGTTTCAATTATAATAGAATCTTTTATTGTGTCTCTGTTATAGGTCTAAAAATACAATTGATTGCTGTGCTTATTTGTTCTAAAACTTATTATCAATCTTTTGGGAATATTTATTATATTTCTCTCAAATAGATACCACCAGCATTTCTAGTGCCATATTTTTAAAAAATTGTTTTTTTAAAAAGCTAGACACTATTGTTTGAAAAAAAATCTCCATTCATCCTGGAGAAAACAAAGATGAAAACATTTCTAGGTTCTCCTTTTTCTTTCTAAAAGTTACCTTGAGTAATGTTTGTTTTATTTTTATCTTGAGTACAAGTTTGTTATTTTAGGGCAAGACAGTTAGAAACACCAACAGAGATTATAAGTCATTCTAGTCCGTATTTGACCAAAAATAATTTAGCATATGCCATGGGTTTAATAAGTGTGTGTAGTCCAAAGCTCAGGAGTATGTCTACTCAAAGATATTTTTAAGATATCCCATGTGTGAGAAGCATGCACAGGAGAACAAAAGTTTGAAATGAAGATTAATATGTAAACCAGAGCCCTGGTCAGTGGTCCTCAGAGGTTAGAACATCAGCCCAAGAACCAAAAGGTCGTGGATTCGATTCCTGATCAAGGGAATGTGCCTGGTTTGCAGGTTGGATCCCTGGGCCCTGGTTGGGGCACGTGCAAGAGGCAACCAATCGATGTGTCTCTTTCACATCGATGTTTCTCTAAAAAGATCAATGGAAACAAAATAACCTTGGGTAAGGATTACAAAAACAAACAAACAAAAAAAACAAAAAACAAAAAAAAGAAAGAAAGAAAAGAAAGTAAAAGATAAATCAGAGTAATTTTTCTTAAATGTTAAATATTTTTTCTATTTATTCCCAAATTTTGCTTTCTTCCCCTTTGGTAGTTACCATCTGCCTTTAATTATCACTTCACTCAATTTCCTTTGAAAGTCCTGAGTCTTTTCTAAATTTCAGTTGTTTAACCTTAAGAAATTAACAAACCTTTTGCAGCCTCTGTTTATTTGTAAAATGGGATTGGAAAAGTGTTTTGCATGTCTCCCTGGGTGTTCGGTGAGGGCTGGTGTTTGAACCAGATAAAATGGTAAGGCCACCTTCTCCTTCGGAAAAGTGGTTGGCCACTAAAATTCACTAAGAATGTGTTCAATCTATTTCATGGCTACCACGGTTCTGTGTAATTAGAAAGGGATGTGAACACAAATGAAATACAAAATAAGGTCCCGGTCTCCCAGGGAAATGCCTCTAAAACATTAATTGCGCACAAATCTCCCAGGGTCTTGTTAAATGGCAGATTCTGATTCAGTTTGTCTGGGTGGAGCCTGAGATTTTGCATTTCTTTTCTTTCTTTTTTAATTTAGCAGGATAGCTCTTATTTACTAAAACTTCCCTTTGTCTGGAGTTGCTATCCATTAGGTATCCAGGTCTTAGAGGAGGAAAAATGCTCAGACCTCTATTGATTAGATTACCCATGGAAATGCAGACTTTGCCGCACCACCAGGGCACTTGGAATCAAGAGGATTCAAGTCCTTTCCCAACCAGAGGCATCACCTACATATGGCCGTTCTGGGTTTGGTCAGGGAAACAGAACTGCTACAAGCATGAGGGTAATTTGGGGTGCAGGTGAGGATTAGGGCGTCCCTGGATGTGGAGGAGCTGGGAGAGTGAAGTCTGGAACTGTAGTGGGTAGGTCAGAGCACTGGAGCAGAAACAGGACGTGAATCTTGGGCAAAGGCTCACACTTTTCCATTTTGCATTTCTGACAACTCCCTAAGTATGCCGATACTGCAGGTGACAAGATCCCTATGACACAAGTCACACCCATTGCAGGCAGAAGTCAGGAAAAACCAGATACCATCCCATATCATCCCATACTCAAACATAAGGCAAGCTGGGAAGGTCAGTGTGGGCCAGAGACGGGGAGAAGGTTTCCTGGCCATGAAAGATGGGGTGGGATTCAACTTGAGATTTCTTCCACTTCGGAAGGGGACAAAGCAAGCGTAGGCATGCCATGGTCTCACTGGGGGACAATAAATGGAGTGTGTTTTGTAAGAGACTGTGAATTTGTCTATTTCAAGATGCTGGTAATGGCTTTTTAAAAAAAAGGTATGAGTGTGCTTCACCAAGAAACTGGTGTGAGTGAAGTTGCCACTGGAGCTCAATATTACAAGAGCACACGGCAGTTAAAGTGGCTCATGCATCCATATAACATTTATGTGCACAGGCCCTCTTCCATGGGATCTTTCTAACGATCAGAATAGTGTCTGTGCTATTCGGTAGACAAGTCACACACTTCATGTTTGTAATATTAACGGCAGCATTTCGGCTTCACAGGCCACCAGTTAAGCTCCCAAGACGGTCAGAAGCAATTCCTTTTTACATGCTGATCAGCTTGCTCCGGAATGAGCATGTTCCTGGCTTCTCATCCCAGGGTTGGTCCACAGCAAAATCAGGTAAATTATCTTCCAGGCCCACTGACTCTCTTGGTACCCTGTTTCTTGGGGACCCAGGGTTCCTTTGCTTCTCCCTGATGGTCCTCATCACCCTCACTTAGTTTTCATGCTCACAACCCTTCTTGCTATCAGATTAGTTCCATTCCATGACTACCCCTCAGACTAAAGCTATTTCAATAAACTCATCTCCTTCATAGCACCCCCGCCCCTGAACCGCCAACCCCAACCAGAGGGCTTTGTTTACTGATCCATGAACATACCTCCTGCTTTCTGCTCTCTGCTTTAGCTTTCTACTGGACTGTCCCTTCTCTTCTGTTATTCCTAGCTAAGCAGGTCCTACCCATCTTGAGCACAGCTCAAACTCTGCCTACTTTGTAGAGCCTCCCAAGATTCATACTCCCCCAGCATGAATCCCTCAATAGGCTGTTGTTTACACTACCCGTGGACAATTAATCATTTACTGCCTTGTTACTGTTTTTCTCTTGCTATCTTTCATTGCCATTTGGGACTTATATTCAGTTCTTTACAAGCTCTTTGAAGTTAGGTTTTGGATCTTATATGTTTTTGTATATTATACAGAGGAATCTCACATAAGGAAATATTTGTAAGAAGCTGCTTTGAGACCAGCCAGTGTGGCTCAGTGGTTGAGCATTGACCTATGAACCTGGAGGTCACAGTTCGATTCCCCGTTATTGGCTTGATCCCTGGTGTGGGGCGTGTAGGAGGCAGTAGATCAATGATTCTCTCTGATGTTTCTAGCTGGTAAAAATAGAAGGTCATTCAATTAAAATGGTAACTGGGGCTTCCATTGACTTAACTGAAGAGAAGAAGCTTGGATAGGATGAATAGAAGTCTTTCTGAGTCCATCCCACTCTTCCCCAAAGATGACCCCTCTGTGGAGCCGGCCCCTTCTGTGAAGCTGGCCCTGCTGCCAATGCCCCCAGTTGCAGTTCAGCTTTCAAGCTGCCAGATAGGAAGGGATGGAGGAGAGGGTAATTCTTAGGGCTTCTTGGCTGGCCTTGCTCCACTTCTGTTCTCCTCTTGGGTAGGATGTGGTGTCTCTAAAGGAGGCTTGCATGGGAAAGTCAAGAAATGAAGTGTAGCTGAGGGCACAGGCAGAAGCCCTGAGGGGTGCAGGAAGAGGTGCCCCTCTTGTGGGAAGTCAATGTCTGTGATGCATCCAGCAAGCATGTGCACCCCTCCTTCATCTTTAGGACCCTCCGGCCTGCGAGAAACATGATTTCTGGCTCTGTTTCCTACTCGTCCTGGGATCCTGGAATCCTGGTCTATGTTTTTGAAGGAGCTTATATTCCTGGTCAGCTGGGCCTGGTTCTCTATTCCCCTGAGAGACTGAACACAGTTGCTCTGTATGAGTGAGGCAGGGCAGCACCCTCCCAGCCCCCCAGCCTCACCCTGGGCTCCCTTCTAAGCAGCAAGTAAAGATATCAGCATTGGGCCTCCAGCACTAGCCTTAGGCTACTCTTTCTCCTTTCCCTCCACCTCCAAACCCTTCTGTCACTAAGCCAGGCAGGGCTTTAAGTAACTGCTTCTGATCATTGACCTCTGACATGCTTTCAGCTCTGGGGAACCATAACTGCCACCAGGAAAATGAGTGGGGAGAAGCCAGCCTTCCTCTCTGATTCATTCTATGCTGGCAGCCACAAGACCAGCAGTGGCCATCTTGCCCTGATGAGGTCAGAGCTGGGATTTCATACAAAGCCACACCCTGGCTACTCAACCCACAGGCTTAGCTGCTCTTTACTCTGCCCACGCCCTCATCTCAGCATCAAAGGCTATTCCTAGAAAGATAAACGCTTGCAAATGCACCTCTTAATTCCAGATGGAGGGAGGGTGTGAGGGACTGGACTCAAGGGACTGAGTTGAGGTGGTTCTAGAAGCAAGGGGCAGCTATCAGGTTTGGTCACCAGTTCCCTGAACACTGACCTGGTCAGGAGGGTGGGTTTGAGAGGATAGGGGACTATGCAAAAGGAGCTATAGGATCTAATATAATAAAAGAGTAATATGCAAATTGATCACCGAAGACACCTAAGCCATGCCTCCCAGCCAATCAGAGCGGTTGTATGCAAATTAACCCAGTCAAGATGGAGGCTAGCAGAGCCTCTGTGGCCAGCACAGCTGTGCCGGGTGTGTCAGCTCAGTGCTGGGGGGGGGGGGAAGGGGTGTCCAGCCCGAGGACCTCCTAGGGGCATCCAGGAGCACCTGTCCAGGGTCTGCTGCCTTTGTCCACCCCTTGGGGGCCTCCACAGGGTGTGCAGGAGCGTCTGCTGCACAGTGCGGAGCATCCGAAGCCAGTCCGCTGCCCGGCTCCACCCCAGGTGTGTTCACTCAGCAGCAGGGCCCCACCGAGGGATCCTGCACCAACGTCCACCCCTGGCTCGCCACCCAGCTCTGCGCCAGGTATGTTCCCTCAGCGGTGGGGGCCCACCAGGCGTGTGTGGTCATGGGCCCTTTGGTGGGAACATGCACGCCTGCACTCACCAGCCCTCCCACCCCCCAGTGCATGAACCCTGATGGGGCTGTGGGCAGCCTGAAAATGGCCTTCAGTCCCTCACCCAGGCTGGCCAGGCACGCCAGCAGGTGGACATCCCCCCCCACAAGGTATCCCAGACTGCAAGAGGGCACAGACCAGGCTAAGGGACCCCCCCCCGCCAAGTGCACAAATTTTTGTGCACCGGGCCCCTAGTAGAAATAGAAAAGAGAGTCTATGTTTTTGGAGGAGCTTATATTCCCACTAGAGGCCTGGTGCACAAAAATGTGTGCACTTGGGGGGGTCCCTCAGCCTGGCCTGTGCCCTCTTGCAGTCTGGGACCCCTCGGGAGATGTCCACCTGCTGGCGTGCTTGGCCAGCCTGGGTGAGGGGCAGAGGGCTGTTCCAGGTTGCCCACAGCCCCTTCAGGGTTTGGGTCCCTACTGGGGTGCCTGGCTGAAAACAGGTATCTGGGATTTATTTAACTTCTATAATTGAAACTTTGTTGCCTTGGTCTCCTGCTCGAAGCCTGGGTTGTCCCTGGCAACCCAAGGTCCCAACCTGGCAGGTATCTGGGGTTTGTTTATCTTCTATAATTGAAACTTTGTAGCCTTGAGTAGAGCTCAGGGCCCACAGGACCCTGGCTTCCTTCATTGCCCGGGGCAACTCCAGCTCTGTGGCTGCCACCATCTTAGTTGAGTTAATTTGCATATTTGCTCCTGATTGGTTAGTGGGCATGGCTTGTGGGTGTAACAGAGTGAGGGTCAATTTGCATATTACTCTCTTATTAGATTAGATGGACACAGAATTAATTCGTTGGTTGACTGATTGACTCTTTCTTTACTGAGTGTGCACATACACTTTCCTGAACCAAACCAGCATGCACTGGACCTTCATCTGCATGGAGGCTCCACGTTAGGATCTCACAGCTCACATGTGCTCCTCTTTTATGATGTTTGATCTTAAATGCAAGAAATAATGATGAAGTGAGTATCCAACCTAAGGATGCTTATTCAGAGCTTGCTTGAGATGCCCTGAGAGATGCTGAGAAATATTCCCTGCCCACCTCCTCCTACTCGTTTCAGAAAACTGAAGTCTAGTCCACCATTAATCACAGAACCAAAAATTGCATGTGAGGGTCTTTTGAGAGTTAAGATAGCTTGTTTCCTTTAGCCTTTAGTTAAAAGGCAATGTCTTATAGACACTGCAGAATAAAAAAAAAAATATCCAGAATTATTTGCATATTTTGAAAATAATGTAATTCTTCATTAGTAATTCCACAGACCAAAAATAATTCCTAGTTTAGTGTAATACGTAAATATAAAAGAAAAAAAAAAGAAATCTTAAAATACAAGAAGAATATAGATAAATATTTACTGATTCCAGGCTGGAAAAGCATCTCTAAAGCAATGAAAGAAAATATGAAGGGAAAAAGTAGACTTGACTGCACAATAACTTAAGAATTCAGTTTGTCAGAATAGATAATAAACACTGGTGAACGTCAAACTAGGGGAACTTGCAATGAATATGGCAAAGGACTGAAATCATAAATGTACAAAGAGCTTTTGCAAATCAATATGAAAAACTCTAAGACTTTTATTGAAAACTTGGTTAAAAAAATGAAGATAATTTACATATGAATAAACATTCAATTTCACTAATAATAAAAAAATGAAAAATTAGATGGCAAAACAATACTATTCCCATGTAGGAAATTGACATTAAAAACCAACCAAATGGATGTCAAGTGGTAGTGAGGTCTCTGACGTGATATCCTCATCCTCCCAACAGAGCCTCCTGACTGGTCCTCCCTCCACCCCATCAGGGACTGAACTTGCCCTTTAGCATTTCTGGGCCTTCCATTCCCTTGAATGGTCTTGCTTTTGGTTTTTATCTGTGTGTCCAGGGTACGCTGAAGAGGGAACAGGGCATGGATGGGAAGGAAATCTGGAATAGCTATGTCATATTTTTAGAGCTGTTCCTTTACTCAGAAGAATATCACACTTACTGCAGGCCAAATAACCTTCTGGCTTGCACTGCCAAATTTAATAGACACTTCCAGTAGAGAATGCCTTACTGAAAAGCCATTAAATCTAGCCTTAATAAATGGATAAGGAATACGCCTTGGGCCCATAATCAGCCCATTAGCCCATGTCTAGCTTTACTTGACTCTTTGCCTGGCTGGGCCTCTACATTTGGCAACCTGAATGTTGTCCTCATCATGACTCTAGAATTTTGTCAGATGAGCTTTGTGTTCCGTCACTTTGCTTTGCTTCCCTTCCCTAGGAGTGAATTCTCACTTTCTCTGCTCCTTGCCCGTATTCCTTGCTTACCGAAAAAGAACAGGAAACTACACTGGCTTTGCCTATTACAATGTATGTGCTATAAAATATCCATTTCCACCCTGGCTGGTTTGGCTCAGTGGATAGAGCATTGGCCTGTGGACTGCAAGGTCCAGGGTTCGACTCTGGTCAAGGGCATGCACCTCAGTTGATTGCAGGCTCAGTCCCCAGCCTTGAGTGGGGTATGTGTAGGAGGATTTGTCTCGCTCACATTGATGTTTCTCTCTTTCTGTCTCTCCCCCTCCCTTCCACTCCTGCCAAAACTCAATGAAAAAGTATCCTCAGGGGAGGATTAAAAAATATATATCCATTTTCTATTGATTTTCTTGAGCACTTCCCATAATGGCTAGTACATAACTTTGATAATAGGAGTAATAGCAAATATGTCAATCTAGTCTAAAAGTGCTTAATAATTATTAAGTCATTGAATACTTTGAGTAAGTGTGAGATAAGTAGGTATCTTATCTTTAAAGAAAAAAAGAAAATTATGATTATCTTTTCCATTTTACAGATGAGGAAATTGAGGCACAAGGAGCTTACAGAACTTTCCCAGGACCATCCAGGAGGTCAGTGGTGGCACCAAAATTTGACACTGGGTGATCGCCAATCTTTCTTGATCACTTTGCTGGATCACATCTTTCTATTCCCATCCCTACTTTCTTGGTAGAAAATTTTGGTTCTTACATCACTGAGAAGATCAAGTATATATAATGCAAGAGTTTTCTTACACACTTTCTTCCTTCAAACCATATTTTTTAAATCCTTAAACCATTCCCCCACCCCCTTATTTCAGCCTCAGAAGATGATGGTTACCTATCCCACTAGGCAGGCCCTCCTGTGTCCTTGCCCTCAGCTCTTCCTAAGGACTCTGGCTTTCATCCATTCTGTGCTCATTGCCAGGATCTCCCTGCCCTGTGGCTATTTCCTCCCAAAGCCTTCTAATATGCACTGATCTCCCTCATCCTGAAAGAGCCCTGAGCCTTCAGGTACAGCAAGGCCAAAGTGCCTTACCCCTTCTTTCTACTTCTCTAAGCTGTGTCTTTTCGTGGGGTCCTCACTGGGACCCCCTCTAGGTGCCCTCTCTAGGTGCCTTTGTTCCATGGCTTGCCTTGCATCTTGTGACTCTGGGCTCCTGGAGTGCCTGGGCCAAATCCCTTCCTGTTAGCATTCAGGAATTACTGCCCCAGCAGGCAGATGGACTGATTCCTGCCTCATCTTCTAGAGAAGATTATACCTCTGCAGAAACAGCCCATTCATCTCTCCATTGATTAAGTAGCTAATTAATGGTTCATTTAAGCTCTTTATTGAGTGCCTAGTGTGTGTGTCAGGCAATGTGCTAAGAATTAAGAATGCAAAACAAATATGGTAGCCTGTGAAACAGACTCCCACAGATAAAAAGTAGGAAACCACTAATTATAATACAATAACCTACTTTTGTGTGTGATATGCTCATGTAATAGGCACTGTGCAAAAACCCATTTTTATATTATTTAAACTTTGTGTGCAGGAGGCATTGTCCGCAATTTAAAGGTGAGACAACTGAAGCATAGAGAGAGGTTAGGGAATTCAACCCAAGATTACACAGCTACATGTGCGAACAGGAGCTCCCAGCCCATTTCTCCTTTTAATTTTGCTCTGCTTCCTACCGCAGGCACATCTAGAAGATGACACGGGAAGGCCAGACAAACCAAATCTCTGGGAGGTGGGGCCCCTCTGCAAAGGCTTCTCAATGGAGCTGAGACTTGATCTGTGTCTCGATGGAGGAATAAACATTTGCCCGGGGGGCTGGAGGGAGAGCAGAGGAAGCAAGGTATCCCTGGCAGAAACCCCAGGACATCGGATGGTGAAAAAAATACACGATGAGATTAAGGAACTGCAAAAGCACTGCTAAGCCTGAAATGTAGGCCAAGGGGAGAGGAGGCTGGCGATGTGGCTTGAAATTCTTGGACAGCGGCTATGTCATAACGAGCCTGGTATGATTAGTGAGAAAGTTCGAATTGTACATTTTATGATCCCTACAGTGCCGAGCGAAGTGATACCACCAACAGGTTGTCTCAATAATTTTTCTTGAACCAAAATTACTTCATGAGCATATGGAATATGAGTCAGGAGGTTCTTGAACCAGTGCCTATAACGCTCTCATGAGCTCACTGTTTTAGCAGAGTGTTTTAGCACCTTTCTCAACCTATTATTACATTGTTTCTGTGCCTTCATCTTTTCAGAGAACAGTTGTGCCATTTCTTGGCTAGTTTGAGCCTTTTCCTCCTTGCAGAGAGGGAAGGTGAGATAATCCAAGTCACTGCTTGTTCTATTTGCAAAAATATGCCAGGAACACTACTTTCTGAAATGATTGTTTTACTCTTGATACCTTGTTTATCCAAATAGCTATCATGCTGGGTGGGATGAAGCAAGGAGAGTGTTTCAGCACCCACCCAGCTCCATCTACCCCTGAACAGTGGATCTCGCAGCTTTGGCAGGTTTAGCTCAAACTTCAGAACCCTCCAGGCTGAGGGCAAAAATAAGGGCTCCCTGACCCAGAGATCATTGCTCATTCCCGCATGGAAGCAATCCCATCTCTGTCCTCAGCACGCACACCATGAAAAACTTCACCTTTCTTTACCTTGAATTGGTCATCAGCATAGATATGACCCAACACTTTTCAAAGTGTACTCCACATGACCCTGGTTCCACAGGAGATTCATCAAATCAAGTTTTCACGGTCAGATAACAGGATCAGGTTCAAACTTCTCAGAGTTGTTAACATGCTAAGATGTTGCCTCAGTTCCCAAGAAGAATGACATTTTAAAAACTCCGTTGCTGACAAAAGACCATTTCTGCTGGACCAAAATTAGAGCACTATTACACGCACATGGTTTTGGGAGACGATGCTGAATGCTTCATTGGCACACAGTAACACGGTATTAATTTGCTTAGCATGTATGAGAATGAACATGGCTATGGATTTTCTGGATAACTGAAAATTCACTCTCTTCTGAGTATCAACTGGGCAATAATGTTTGTGAACATATAGCACAGGGGGAGAGATAACATTTTGAGATATTTACTATGCTTCTTCCTCTCTCTGTTTCTTTTTCCTCCCCCATCCAAGCAGAGTAAGCTTTTTGTGGTTCGCTGTCTCAGAGAAGGAAAAGGTCAGGGTGGGGATATGACAGAAAAGAAATATGATGGGTACAGAAGGAGCCTATATATTTATCTGGTTTTTGTATTTCAAAGACCCAGGCCCTTAGAACAACTTAGAGGCTATGCAGAGGAGATTTAAAAAAGCATTTGGGGTATAGAAACATGAATTAAAAAGGATAAACCTCCAGACTAAATTAAATGCAGAGAAATGGGGGTAGGAGGAAGGAGAGGCTTGGAGGAAGGCAGGAGAGGAGACGGGAGATACAGACATAGGTGCCTAGAAAGGAATGGTTGAGTGGTGCATCCATGGAGAAAGGCCAGGCATAGCTCTGCAGGAAGATCTTTTTTCTCCAAGACTGGATAGAAGCAGCAATGAGCCATGGCTAGGATGGGAATAGATGTGCTGACAGCCACGAAGAAGTCGCCTATGTGTGCATGTGACTCAGGGACCCCATGACCAGCTGGCCACCTAACCAATGTTCTGGCATTATTGATATCTCTTGGAACATAGGACATAACGTCAGAGTGGGGTGGAGATGTACTATGAAAGATTGAGGTTTGAATTCCTAATTCGCTCAGTGGGGAAAGGGCTCTCAAAAGAAATGATTATGAACCAAAGAAAGTTAAATTTCTTTCAAACCTTGTTTTTGGGATACACTACAGAATCTGTTCTGTGGTTGAGAATGTCTCACAGTCAGGTCCCCAGGGTCTGTTGAGGAAGGAGCTCCTTTACCTCCAAGCCAATGTCTCGGGTTCTGGTGATTTTTCAAGTTTTTTTTTTGGTCTGCTTTTTATAGTTTCCTATTCTCAGCCCAGCTTCACGATACTTATCATGAGTATACATAGCTCTCACTCTCCCTTTTCCTCTCCAGATTTGCTCGCCTTAATGTATTTTGGCCAGGAAGCCAGATAACGAAGCTCCTTAGAATTGTATATAAAGGGAGAGGAAATCGGTTTTGAGAGTCAGCTCATTTTCCTCGTCTACAAAATGAGGAAACTGTAATAGATCATCGCTAAGGTCCAGTCCAGCTCTAACAATTTATGGTTCCTCTGAATAAAGTAGGTGAGCTTTTATGCTCCACTTTTCTTCTTCCCCATTTCCTGACTCTCGGCCATGTTCTCAAGGGATGAGTTGCTCGGTTTGTGAGTTCTTGAAAAGTGACATTATGTAATTTGGGGTTCCTTGCTCAATTCACAACTCATCCATTCATTACAAACATCATTGAGCACCTACTGCATGCCCCATATGGTTGAAATACAAAGATTAGCACACAATCCCTCCCTCAAGGAGTTCACAGACTAGAACATTGACTCTCAACCTTTTCCACAGTCATGGACTCCTTTGGGGATCTGATGAAAACATTACACTGGAGACCACTTTTCTTGAGAACTTCCTACATGCCACGTTTGGTTACAAAGGCTTCAAAAGTAGCTTATTTTATCCTCAAATGTCTGTGAAGTAGCTTTTATCAGCTGTGTATACAGATGAAGAAATGGAGATTTAAGCATGAGGACACATGGCTAATAAGTGTTGGGAAACAGAATCACTCCCAGGCAGTGCCAATGTAGAGCCTACATTTTTCATTATGGGCTATAGTGTTTCAGAAATCAACAACAGCAAGAACAACATAGTAACAAGGACAATAGGTTTTGAGTATCAGCGCTAAGTGCCAGGCACTGTGCTAAGCTCTCTGCATTAATTATCTCACTTAATGCCAATGACTTCATGAGTGGGTACTTGTATTAGCTACATTTTCAGTGGAGAACCCCTTGGCTTAAAAAGATTAAATAGCACATCTAATAATGAGGCACGAGGGAGTTCAAAGTGCATTTTTGGTATAGTTTTAGATGGTTCATGAACTTCTTGTCTTCTGACCAAGAGGAAGAGACAGATAAGAAATATATTGATTTGTGGTTAAGTGCAGTAAGAAATTCTATGGGAATAACATAAATCATTCTGTAGGATCAGGGAAAGCTTCCCAGAGGTCAGACTTGAGTTTTCATCAGATCCCCGAAGGAGTCCATGACTGTGGAAAAGGTTGAGAGTCAATGTTCTAGTCTGTGAACTCCTTGAGGGAGGAATTGTGTGCTATTCTTTGTACTTCAACTACGTTACAGCATGGGGCATGCAGTAGGTGCTCAATGATGTTTGTAATGAGTGGATGAGTTGTGAATTGAGCAAGGATAAGTAGGAACACAGATTGAAAGCAGGGAGAGAAGAGCACGTGCAATGGCAGGAACAGGAGACAGCAGCATGACCAGTGTTACTGTGCTTGAAGGCAGGGCAAGAGATGAGTGAGGCTGAGAAGATGGGGAGGAGTCAGGTCACACAGGGTCCAGATGTTAAGCAAAGGCATTTGAACTTTCCCTGCTCTGTGGGGAGCCACTAAGGGCTCTAAGCGTGGGAGTGATTTGTTTGAATGTGCATTGTAGAAAGATGCTTCTGGCAGCAGATAGCAGAGAAGACTAGAAGGGGACCCTCTGGACCACAATTAAAGAGAAAAGTGAGTTAGGCTATTGTGATGGAGGCCAGATGTAATGACAGCCTGACTTTTGACACTGGTGATAGAGATTAGTATGAGAGATATTTAAGAGAGAAAAATCACTGAATGGTGGGAATAAATAGGAGAGTCTAAGCCTGGGCCTGGATTGTAGTTGCCTGGAAACCAATCTAAAAAGGTTGCTGAAGCAACATAGAAAATAAAATGAAATGGTAAAAATTGCATTGACCAGTTTCTTTGGGGGAAATTTCTAACTATAGTTGATAGCACATGATCTCCATATACTACATGACGGTCAAAATGGGGCTGGAAGGTTGAGATTTCCAAGCAAACAACACGAAGTATTATGGTGAATTTTGTCCCTCCAAAATCTATATGTTGAAGTCCTAAACCCAAGTACCTTATTTGTGACCTTATTTGTAATTAGTGTCCTTAAAGATGTAATTAGTTAAGTTAGGATACGGCCATAGTGGAGTAGGGTGGGCCCCTAATCCAATACTACTAGTTTTCTTTTATAAAGGGTAAATCTGGACACAGACATATGCACAGGGACAGCACCACATGAACATGAACAGAGTCAGCATGTTGATTCGATAAGCCAAAGAACACCAAAGATTTCCAGCAAACCACCAACAGCTAAGAGATGCATATGGAACAGATTTTTTTTCTCTCACATCCCTCAGAAGAAACAAACCCTTTCAACATCTTGTTTTTGGACTTCTGCCCTTTAGAATGGTAAGACAATAAATTACTGCATAAGCCAGTTGCTTGTCCTTTGTTACAGCAGTCTTAGGAAACGAACACACCATGTAACCACTGGCTGTCTCTAAACTGCCTTCTAAGGAGAGGTAGTGACCAGCCGTTCAGATTTGCTGGGGACTGGGGGATTTCTTGAGACACATGATTTTAAATATTAAAATCAAGGAAGCCCTGGGTAGACTGGGATGAGATGATCACTCTAAGAGAGTTGGTCTCCTTAACTGCAGCCTGTCAGTGTGAGGCTAGAGCTGCAGGGAGTGATGAGCACAGCCTCCAGTGGTCCTCCTTCTTCACTCTTTCCACAGGCAGCTCTTAAGGGCTCCTCTAAAATTACCAGCTGACCATTGAACAAATGCTGCTTTGAAGGCCCTGTATGTTGACTTGTCTTGATCACTCATAGTTCTCTGAGTGGCTGGTGATGCCATTCTGTGAGACAGGGAATACTGGGAGTGGAGAGGCCTGGAAGGAAAGATGCCGAGACATGCTGAGTTTAAAGGAAAAAAACAGGAAAGCTGGGGTGTAGTGTTGCTAATAACAGCCACATAAAACCAAAAAGGAAGTCTAACTGGGATAAGGGTCTAAAGGGAGAGGAGCTGGGAGAAGCTCCTAAGGTCCCAGGAGGAGGGCTTGCATAGGATGTAGGGCCCAGGATCACTTTATTATCCAAAGAATTGATAATGAAGAGTCTTTAGTGAGAATGGAAAGCCGGGGCACTGGTGGAAGCATGTCTAGCCAGGAAGAAAGCAAGAGGTCGCCTGATTCATTCAATTAGGTGAGCGTGTCAGGCATATGGAGCACCTGTGTATATTCAGACAAGCACATGGATGCTATCGTGCTGTCCTGCTGTGAGTGACATTCATTCTCACTGCCACTCAGCCCATGAAATAGCTCCCCTGGTCATATTAAATTGAACCTGACTACCCTGACATTCAGGAAATGGGAGTTACCATCTGATACTAACATTAGGTTTTCAGATCCATCCCAATCTCTTTCCTCCATTTCTTGGCCCAGGACAGAGTCTTAGTTTATTGACTTGTAATTTCAGGATGGATGAATGGGAATAAAACCCTTTTCAGATGGAGCCCATCTATCACATCTTGGTGATTCTGGTTATTCATTTTTGGTAGAAACATGTGCCCTAAGTAACAACACTTTATCCAATGGCTTCATGAGCATAATCTCATATGAACCTTGCATCGTATTGAAGTGAATTCTGGGATGAATTTATACAATCTTGTCACTACCATAGGTAAGAACTTAACTTATTGACTCAGGAATAATTGAAGATTCCGTCCTGTGATCTTCACAGACACTCTACAGGCCCAGTGGGAATTTACATTCTCACACAATAGAAAAAAACACACAAATTACTTCCAGGGACTTAAGAGATAATTCTTTAGCCCATTGTTTGAGTAAAACACTGGGCTGTCATCGTGGGAAGATGCAAAGAGACATTAGACGGGGCCTGTACCCTCCAGGAGTTTAGGATTTGGTTTAGAAGACAAGACATGCAAACTAGAAAAGATGACTCAGCAAAGGATCTTTTAGGCCAATGTATGAGGCAGACAGTTGGTAGGAGAATGGATGACTGCAGTGGAATGTCCACTGAGGGATTCATTCAGAAGGTGGGGCTAAAAGGGTCTTATCCTGTGGAAGGAGAAGAGGGGAGCTTCCAGAAGAAGACACTGCTCACCCAGAGATTTTAATAGTGGAACAAATTACACTCGGTTCACTGGTTAGCAAGAGCTGGATTGCTGCCAGCTAGGCACAGGAATGACATTTCCTTGATGAGCTTTGGAAGATAATATTTTTTGCAGGACCTAAATGTGTCCTGAAGAAGGTGGAATATTAGATGTAAGTAGGTGCTTATATTGCATTGGGAGCAGGAACATTTCCAGACAGTTGACTAGAACTTGCTTATGAATCAGCCCCATTCAAAACAAACAAAACAAAACAAAAAAATAAAACAAAACAAAAAAGACCTCCAGCCTAATGAGCAGCTTTTGATTTAGAGTGAGTCTCTTATTCGCGAATTAGATTTGGTCCAGTCTTATTTCACGAAGTGTGGTCCGTGAACTGGCAGCATCAGCATCACCTGAAAGCTTATATAATCTCTGAGCTCAGTACAGATCTTCTGAATCTGAATCTGCCCTTTAATAGCATCGCCTGTAGGCACATGAAAGGAAATCAGTAATTAGGTATGTCTTTATACTCAAACAATAGGGTTGAAAGGTTAATTAACCCATGATGATTTGAGTCATTACAGTGCAAACTTAGGCATAAACTTATATTATTTTTTCTATGCATAGACATATTCTTAGGTGCAACTTGCAGCTGTAGGAATACCCGTCTTACCCTTCACCACCCTGCACATGGCAGCAGGAGCCCAGTTCCCTGCCCTTGGATTTGTTTCTGGGGAAGGTGTCACGGATTTTACTGAGTTGAGGATAGGCATCAGGTGATAGAGGAAAAAGCACGGGCTTTGTAGACAGATGTGGATTCAGATTGAACTTTCCTCTCAGAACTTGCCTCCTTCTTTATAAAATAGGACCATTAAACATGATGAGATTACCTACCAAATATGTTTGTGAAGTTTAAAAAGGTAGATGATGCAGAGCATCTAGAAAAGTGCCTAGCATTATTGAGAGTATTCCCCTCCAAAAGGGAAAGCAAATGTAATTTCTACTCCACGTAAGTAACTTGTCAAATCTTCAATACGTCCTTCTTCCTGTCTGAAACTCGGCTTTCATTGTTTAATGAGAATCGGGGACTAGATGATCCTCAAGATCCTTCCTAGGGACATAGCTGTTAAATGCCCCACCCTGTGCAAGCAGAGTGCAGACAGGAGTGGCTGCTGGCTCTCCACCCACACCCTCCCACCCCTGTGCTTCTCACCCTTTATAATTTCCTGCTGCTGTCTCAGACACCAAGGCCTGGCAGCCGAGAGGAGTTCTGGTACTGCTCCTAAAGGACCAAGTTCTGCCAGGCAAGTTGACAACCTGGGTAAATTCCATAGCAGTGAGCAGTACTAACACACTCCTGATGCCAGATCTGCAGACCAGGCTGCTAATATAGAGAACCTGAGTGGGCCACACCTCTTTCCCGAGACATTATAATCCTACTGAGAGACGATGTAGGGAGCCCAGGGCTTAACGTTGCACAACTAGGTGCCAGCAACGAAACCTTCTTCATACCACAACAGAAGCACGAAGCCTTTTAGTCCTGGGGCTCAATTTATGGGGGATGTCGCGGTAACATGCAAATGATCAAATTATGAGGTTTAAAATATAGTGTGTTAGTACAAGTTCCACTTGGCAAAGTTGGCTAGGCAGTTTTGTGTTGTTTTTTTTTTCTGGCTGGGATTTCTCAAAACAAGAGAGGGTGCTTGTTCTGTGGTTGGGAGCTGCTGAGGAGAGCAATGCCAAGGTGGTGGATCTGAGTTTTGTCTTTCCTGCTGACATAGAGGTTTCACCTGAGCTGCTGCATTTTTTAAATCCCTTTTGAGGCACAAAAGCAAAACAAAAGCAAAGCCCAAAGAAAACCAAAACCAGCTATTTGTTTCTTGAAGATTTGCTTCTTCTGAGCCTTGTCTCTGAGCTCTGCTTTGCCCTTGTCCACTTTTGTCTCACACCACTTCATTCCTCCTCTTCCACCCTCCAAGATTTCTTCTTCCTTTGAACGATGTTCTCATTCTTTTTAAAAAATATATTTTTATTATTTCAGAGAGAAAGGAAAAGGAAGAGAGAGATAGAAACATCAATTATGAGAGAGAGAGAGAGAGGGAGAGTCATCGATTGTCTGCCTCCTGCATGCCTCATACTAGGGATCAAGCCTGTAACCCAGGCATGTGCTCTGATGGGGAATCAAACCCTAACCTCTTGGCTCATAGGTCCACACTTAACCACTGAGCAACAGCAGGCAGGCCATGTTCTCATCCTTAAAACCAAATCATTGATGAGGAACCATCATGTGGTAGCAGAGTAGAACGGTTTTCCACTGCCAGGAAGGCTGTTATTGCCCTGGACACCTCCACCTGAAATATTTGATTTCAACTTCCTGTCAATGCTCTGAACTTTGAAGAAATGGTGAATCAGTTTGTCAATAAGTATTATTTATCAAGCATTTACTCTCCTTCGAGCAGAGCTTCTCAAACATGAACACAAGTATCCCTAACATCAGAAGAGTGTGGATTTAGACCCCAGGAAGAGCTGGGCACAGGCTTGGGGGAGGGGCTTCGGCATCACTTGTGAGGTCTGCTGCAAAGATGAAATTTTACTCAGATCAAATATTACCTTAGAAAATAGTGTGAATTTTATACCCTACTCTTTAAAATACCTGTTTAAAATACCTGTTTGTGTTCATATATAACGTTAGAATTATTGACCATGGAAAATCCTGGAAGATTTTTTCTGTTCATTTAAGACGATTTATTTAGAGCAGTTCAGGTCCACAGAAAAATTAAGAGGAAGGAGAGGAGATTTACCATATACTCCCTCCCCCTACACATGCACAGCCTTCCTTGTTATCAATATCCCCCACCAAGGTGGTGCATTTGTTGCAATTGATGACCCTACACTGACACATCACAATCACCCAGTGTCCATATACATTAGGGTTTACTCTTGTACCTTCTGTGGGTTTTGAAAAATGTCTAATGATAGGCAGTTATCATTACATTGTCATACAGAGTAGTTTCACTGTCCTAAATATCCTCTGCACTCTGCCAATTCACATACTCCACCATCAACCACTGATCTTTTTGCTGTTTCCATAGTTCTGCCTTTTTTAGAAGGTCATATAGTTGGAATCATACAGTATGTGGTCCTTTTAGATTGACTTCTTACACTTAGTACTACGCATTTAAGTTTTCTCCATGTCTTCTTATGGCTTGATAGCTATTTTTTTCTTAGCACTGAATAATATCAGTGTCTGATTTACCACAGTTTATTTATTGACTCACCTACTGAAGCATGTCTCACTTCCAAGTTTTGGCAATTATGAATATAGTTGCTATAAACATCCATTTTCAGGTTTTTGTGTAGATGTAAGTTTTTACTCTTTTGGGTAAATAACAGAAGTGCAGTTGTTGGGTGGTATGCTAAAAGTATATTTAATTTTGTAAGAAACTGCCCATTGTCTTCCAAAGTGGCTATATCGTTTTGCATTCCCACCAGCAATGAATGAAGACTTCTGTTGCTCCATATCTTCACCAGCATTTAGTGTTATCAGTGTTCTGGATTTTGGTCACTTTAATAGATGTGTACTGTATCACATTTTAATTTGCATTCTTTTTAATAACATATGATGTGGAATAACATTTTTATGTTTATTTACCACTAGTGTTTCTTCTTTGGTGAGGCAGGTATTTGTTAAGGTCTTTGGCCCATTTTTATATCAGATTGTTTTGTTATTGTTGAGTTTTAAGAGTTCTTTGTAGGTTTTGGATAACAGTCCTTTACTGGAGAAAATTTTTGCAAATATTTTTTCCCACTCTGTGATTTCTCGTCTTATGTTCTTGACAGCATCTTTTGCAGAGGAGAAACTTTTAATTTTAATAAAGTCTGGCTTATCTATTTCCTTCAGAAATCATGCTTTTGTTGTCATAACTAAAAACCCATAGCCGCATCCAAGTTCATCTAGATTTTCTCCTATGTTATTATCTAGTAGGAATTTTAGTGTTGTATTTTATATTTAGGTCTATGATTCATTTTGAATTATTTTTTTGTGAAGTTAATTTTATTTATTTCTAGATTCTTTTTTTCTTTTTTGCATGTAGGTGGACAGTTGTTAAAGTACCATTTGTTGAAAAAATTATCTTTGCTTTATTATGTTGCCTTTGCTTTTCTATCAAAGGATGATTAACTATTAGTATATTTACTACTATAGTAGTATATTCTGGACTCTTTATGGTTCCATTGATCTTTGTGTCAAGTCTTTTCCAAAACCACACAGTTTGATTACTATAACTTTATAATAAGTCTTGAAGGTCAGTAGTGTCAGCCCTCCAACTTTGTTCTTCTCCTTTAATATTGTGTTGGCTATTCTGGGTACTTTGCCTCTCCATATAAACTTTAGAATCAATTTGGCTTAGTTGGGGTCCTGGAGGTAAAACTCACAAATAAGTGGGTCTTCTTGCAGTTTTTAACTCTCAGACTTGTCTACACTGAGCCTCCTCCAATTCATCATTTACTTTTTTTTAAGAGAGAGAGAGAGAGAGAGAGAGAGAGAGAGAGAGAGGAAAGGGAAGAGAAAAAGAAACATTGATTTGTTGTTCTACTTATTTATGCATTCATTGATTCATTCTTGTATGTACCTTGTCCAGGGATCAATGCTCTAACCAACTGAGCTATCTGACAAATTCATCATTTACAATTCAGGAATTCCTACCCAGGCACAGGTACCCCCAGTACTTTCCGAGTCTCTGCCCCAACAAGCTATGACTCCCTGTATTTGCCTGTCTCTGCAATCTTGAAGGCAGTGGTTTGCTCTGGAACCTCCCTCTCTTATAGATCCAAGAGGAGTTGTTGATTATTTAGTCAGTTCACCTTGTTATTTGTTGTTAGGATGAAATGGTGACTTATCAGTTCTTTACAAGTGGAACTAAAAGCTAAAAGTTTCCTGGAAGATACTTTTTAGATGTTTTGCACTCCCCAGGAAGGCTGTTGTAGGCATCAGCAGAGAAAATATAACCCCAGGAAACACGAGGATAATGACCATATGGATGTTCAGTAACATCTCAAATTTAGAATATTCTGCGCCATTATCATATATGCACTGCACTTGTAGACCCATTTGAGCTGAATTTACTTGAGGGAATAAGATCCCCTTCCATTTTTGAGACATAAATGTTTGTTCTGCCTTGGAAGAGTTACTAATCTGGAGAAACAAGATTATCATATGTGAAACAGTGGACAATGTGAAACATTAAATAATACCATGCTTATTCCCAAAAAGGATTTGTGATGATGAATAAAGCCATTTTAAATTGCTTACTTAGTAAGTGGCAGATTATGAGTGCTAAAGGGGCTCAGGAAAAAGAAAGGTCAGTGCTGACTGGAGAGGTAAGAACGAGGAGGGAGGAAGGAAGGGGAGGACAGGCTAGTGCTTGAGCAGAAGTATGAATGGAGATGCTTTTTGCTTTCAGAATTGCTGTAGCAATGCTAACTGCACTGAAGAAGCTAGAGGCATGAGAAGGGCTTCTTATCTTTTCCCAGAAGTCTTGTCCCAAAGGGCAGGGGATGCTAGGTCTTTGATGCGGATCAGTAGATTTCTTCCCGTGGCTTGTACAATCTCAAGTGTTCCCTGAGTGGGCCATTCACCATAAAAGAAGGCTTTTTGAATGATTTGTGGAGGAGCTATATTCCAACCTATTCTACCTCCATTTAGTCTCGATAAAGCCTCTTCTTCTAGCATTGTTAACACTTTTTTTACTTTTCTGAAATGATTCTTGCTCTTATCTTGGAGAATTCCCTCAAAAGCTCAGTCATCTTTCATTTCTTTTATGGGAAAGTTTTGCAAGGTGCCAGAAAAGCTTTGTATTAGTTGTTATCCCTAGAAGAAATTACAGAGCCAATGAGTACTACTGTCCTTTCTCTCCTAAACTAGAATCTACTATAGAGAGGACATCACTTCATGTGAGTGGAGTCACTCTCAAGTAATTGTTGCCCACTCTGATTACTCTGAACCAAAGGGTAAGAAAGGACCAGCCAGTATGAAATGGAATATCCACAGTGGGTTTTGCAAGTAGACCTGCTTCCAAGAAAAATTGTGAAGTAGGTGGCATAAGTGTCTGGGGTCTCATTCCTAGGCTCTTCCCCACTAAGTGGTTTTCTTCTACCTACAACGTCAGCACCCCTTTCCTTTGTGTCTCTGTCATGGATAATTTTTTCATAGAGAATTTATATATACTGGTAAGTTATTATCACAACTTCAAAAGCCAGCTTCATGGGACACTTGCATTTTCATAGAAATCAAAATCTTACAGAAGGAAAGGAAGGATGGAGCTCCTGTCTTCAGAAACATCAGCCTAGCCACCAGTCTGAGCAAGAAGAGGCCTAAGGACACCAGGAAAAGAGGTCCTAACTAAACACCACACCCAGCACAAGCCAGAGGGAAGGGAGAGTGTTTCTTGTTTCAGTATGTGGACTTGGTAATGCTCACCTGGGAAGCCCTGCCAGAGAACACTTACTTCTGCTTTTCAATGCCTTCCTCACCATCTAGGCTCTTAGAAGAGGATGCCACTGCTTTTGGTACTTGGGTAACAGAAGGAGCCTGAGTATGATGAAATCAGAAAACACCTCCCTCAGAACAATGAGCAATGACTAGAATTCCCTTCTGCCCAAGTCTTGTTCACTGTGGTTCCTTGCCACAGGGGCAAAGCTTGTCCAATATCACATTGACATGAGACCTGAAGTGACAGGAAAATCCACCTTACCTTCCTCTGCTTGACCATTATCTCTGATGAACGCTGAAATGACTCTGGCCACTTGCTCATTCAGATAACTCAGTGTAAAAAAATACTACATTGTGGGGGACCCTCCCAACATCTTGTTTGCACCAGAATGCCCAAGTTGTGACATGTTTTTGCTTTTTACATTTATTCTCTCCCTTGCTGTATTCTATATTTCCTGCATGATATATAGGGACTAATACCTTGTCTTATACATAAAAGGAGCATAATAAATATCTGTTGAGTATATGAATAAATGGGGAGGCATTTCATTTTAGAACCATTCTATTTTTATGAAAGAGCAATGTTTTCAATGAGATAACAATTCCTGAACAAGTTGGACACTATTGAAGTTTGTGAGGGAAAAAGTCTGGGTAGAGTTAAAATTTGTTCTAGCTTATGAGATACTGTGGATTTTCTTGTTTGGAAAGGAAAAAGTAATTCTTCATATTGTCTTTAGATTTCCTGCAGGTATGAACATGTTTGATTCTAAGAGAAGATGTTGTCAGTGAGAATATTCCTGAGGGTTGGTGTTCCAGGTGGAGTTAAGTATTGTTGGCAATAATTCTGGCCCCTATTCTGAAAGATATACTATGGATTTGAGGGAGGAAGAACAGATGGATGGAGTGGGCCCTTGAGTGACCTGCAAGACATGTGAATGCCTAAGCAGTCATGGACCAAAATCCCCTCCTCCCCCCCCCCGCCACACATACTCATTGACCTGGCCCCTCACGCCAACTTACTGTTTATTGGAGCATGATAGAAAAAGAATAGTGTATTGACAGAAAAGTGAGAGAAAGAGAATAAGAAGAAAGATTGAAAAGTGTGGATCATAGAATTGTAAATGCAACAGATCCTTAATGGATGCTTACTGACTATGGAGAATCGAGGGCAACAGCTGGCTGGGACTTCATCAAAAATGTTAGGATGCAAGAAGACAAATGAAATTGACATGCAGTGACTAAGGAGACTGGAGATGGGACATAGTTTAGCAAGACGCAGAGAATACCCAGGAAGGGTATGTGGGGCAGCACAGAGAAAATGGCCAGTACTGACTACTGCCACCAGTGACAGATGGGGACCACTTAAAGATGTGCAGGAGTAGATATAATCAGAGCAACACTGTAAAGTGAAGTCACTGAGTTGGGAAGTTCAAGATGAGGGGAAATGACATGAGGCATGTCCTAGCTAGCCATTCTAAACAGCAAGAAGACTATGCATAATACTAAGCTAGACACTATCCAAAGGAACTTTTAAAATAATGCTTAAAAACTGTATCCCATAAATGTGTTATCTCATTTAAAAACCCTTATTATAATCTTAATTCACTACCTTTTTTTTTCATTTCAGAATAGTAAACATTTTTAAGCATTACATCAGAGATGGAGAATTTGGGTTTTGGAGTCATTTAGCTCTAGACAATTAAGTTTCTGGCTCTGTGACTTTTTAGTGGTATGTCTTTGGGCAAATTACTTAATATATATCGCTGACCTCTGTTTTCCTTATCTATAAAATGGGTACAATAATGCATACCTCCTATGATAGTAGGAAATTAAGTAAAAATGTATTCAAGGTATCACAGAGGCTTGGTCTCCAGAAATGGCTCAAATTGCATCAGTGGTAGCTTTACTACCCACTGTCAGTAATATTGGTGGGAATAGCTGACAGTGATAAATGTGTTTGTTGAAGACTGAGGAAGTAGGGCTGTGAGAAGATGTAGTTTCCAATTAACTTTGTCTCTGATTATTGGGTAACTTTGGGCCAAATGTTATTCTTTAACGAATGGGGGTATAGCACTTATTAAGATTAATGACTGTTACAGCTGATAGCCAGATGTTTACATAATTCCTTCTGTTTTAGAGCAAACATATCAGTAGAAAGAGGTTGGATAATAAAATTAGGCAAATAAGTACAGTATTTTGAAAACATATTCTGATTAGGCTAATATTAGAAATTAACGTCAATTATCTAAATGAGTTAGTTTTTCACACAAGTGACTGGTGGAGGGAGCCTGCCATGGGAAAGCATGTTTCCAGCAGAATCAATGATGAAATTGTCCCCTTCAGAAGACAAAGAGTTAAATGTATCTTTAAATCGCCTCTCATATGAAAGGACAAATCATTTCTTTCAGCTGAGGAAGGATAAAATGTTTTTGCTTTCCACATGTTTTTATGTTCTATTTTAGCATCATAATTATTTTTGCAGCTGTCAGAATTTCACACAAACTAATAGGAAAATAAATCTAAGTTCAGAAAAGCCCAATACTTTCCAGAAGAGTCTAGTAAATAAAAACTCTGGGTCGATTCAAGATGGCAGTTGAGTAAATGGAAGCTACACGCACCTCATCCAAAACCAAACTGAATTACAACTGAAATATAGAGCAATCAACACGAGTAACCAACTGAAGACCAGCCACAGAGGAGTCTTATAGCCAAGGACTTACAGAAGAACCCACAGTGAGACTGGTAGGAAGGACACAGACACAAAAATGTGGGCTCAGCTTCCCTGAGTGGGGAGATTTCAGAGAGATATCTCAGCTGGAGAGGTTCCCCTTGAAGAAGAGTTGGGTCTCAACTCCAAGCCAGGGTTTCCATCCCAGAGCACGAGAGCCAAGAAGAGGCACCCATATAATAACCGACTGTGAAAACCAGCAGGGATTCTGTCTGCCAGGGAGAGACAAGAGTCTGCTAGAGACAAAGGCGCCCTCTTTAAAGGGCCAAAGCACAAAATCTTGTTCACAGCCACTCACCCTGAGCTCTGGAGGAGGGAGGGAGAGGCAGACTGGAGTCACGTGAGGAAACACTGGGGACTGTGGCTCTGGGGAGAGAGCTGAAGGGATAGCCACCAGGATCCCTGTGCTGAGTCTCTCCCACACTGCAGACCCCTTCCTTCTTGAGTGGAGCACTCCTCTCCTTATGGCGTCATCCTGGAGGAATGCAACAGCCCACCCTTTGGACTTCTGGTCACTTCAACCTGCTGAGCTTTCGCCCTGCTGAGGAGTCAGTTGCCTGTGCCAGAGTATAGAAATCTGAGCAGATGCAGGGGGTTTGTAGCTTTCTGGCAGGGGTCATTCCTCCCACTTTCCTATGAACCTGACTGGCGCCTTCCTCGCACTGGAAATCTGCTAGGCCCACTTGATTGGCTCCAGATGACCCATCCTCTCACCTCCAAGTGGCCTGCCCTGTTGAGATATGGCTCCTTGTAGAATCTGAGATAGACTGAGTTGTGTGGTTATAGAATGGGGGGCGTTTTCCCCTCAGAAGTCCAACTAGTGCAGAGTCCTCTCTTCACCTGGTCAAATCTTGAGTCTATTTTTGCCTGATAAACTCTGCTGGCCTCACCCTGATCATTCCCTGAGGCCCCACCCTGTCACAAAGCTGTGTGAGTACCCAGAGGGTGGCAGCTGGACTTGATATATCCTGGGACTTTGGGTGAGTAGCCTCAGAACCAGCATTGGCACCAAGTTTGAACCCATATCACTTGCCCCTACATGGTTACTCACTGAGAAACTACCTCATGCAATTCAAACACAACCACAAGATCTCTCAGTGACTGAGCCTAAGAGACAGCTAGTAGGTGGAAGCAAGAAGGAGCCAATCTCATGGTAGCAGAAGGGATTGACATGAAATATTTAAAGTGA
The DNA here is from genome assembly GCA_004026665.1 of Murina feae. Lineage (NCBI taxonomy): Eukaryota > Metazoa > Chordata > Mammalia > Chiroptera > Vespertilionidae > Murina > Murina feae. The sequence continues at coordinate 26,049 of PVJC01015900.1, forward strand.
TGAACAGCAAGGACCTACTACTAAGACTACTTTACACAGCAAGGCTATCATTGAAAATTGAAGGAGAAATACAGAATTTCCAAAACAAGAAGTTAAAAAGAAAAGAAAGAAAAAACAGAGGTACATAGTTAAAAGAATAAAATGCAATAAATACATACCTATCAATAATCACTGTAAATGTAAATGTCTTAAATGCTCCTATCAAAAGTCAGAGGGAAGCAGAATGAATAAAAAAACCCTATATATGTTGTCTACAAGAGACCCCCTCAGAACAGAAGACACACAGACTAAAAGTAAAGAGATAGAAAAAGATATTTTAAGCAAGAAGGAATGAAAAAAAAGTTGGGGTAACAATATGTATACCTGACAAAATAGACTTCAAAGAAATTACATAACAAAAGACAAAGAGGGACATTACATAATGCTAAAGGGATCAATACAACAAAAGAATATAAGCCTTGTAAACATTTATGCCCTCAACAGAGAAGCACCTAATATATGAAGCGAATTTTGATGGATATTTTGGGGGATATGTCCAAAGGAACCCGAAAGACTGCTTCAAAAGAAGGTATGCACCCCTTGTATCCATTGCAGCACTATTTACAATAGCAAAGATTTGGAAGCAACTCCAGTATCTATCAGTAGGTGAGTGGATCAAAAGGCTTTGGTATATTTACACAATGGAATACTACTCAGCAGTGAAAATGAAGAAAATCTTACTTTTTGCAACAACATGGATGGACTAGTAGAATATTATGCTAAGTGAAATAAGCCAGTTAGAGAAAGACAAGGACCATATGATTTCACTTATATGTAGAATCTAATAAACAAAATAAGCTAACAAAATAGAAACAGACTCACAGATACAGAGACCAGACTGAAGCTGTCAGGTGGGAGGGGCAATTGCAGGGCAGTGGGGAAGTTAGGTGAAGTATATAAAGGGATTAAGCAAAACAAAAACCTCATAGATAGACAACAATTTAGTGATTACTAGAGGGAAAGGTGGGGGGAGGTAGAAGAGGGAATAAATGGTGACAGAAGGAGACTTGACTTGAGATGGTGAACACACAATACAATATACAGATGATTTAGTATAGAATTGTACACCTGAAACTTACATAAATGTATTAACCAATGTCACCCCAGTAAATTTAATTGAAACAAAAAAAACTCTAGAGGTTAATTCATTGGAATAAATTCATAGGATTTAAAAAAAGAAACATCCTGAATTGAGGTGATTAAAATAATACAAACAGATAAAGGGCAGAGCTGTGAGAGGACAAGTTTTGCACAATTGAACGTCTTGCTTACATGGAAAAGATGGGAAGGAGATCTTGCTCGTTCTGGTCTCAAACTACTAAACCCTGAAAAGGCCAAGAGAAAGAGTCACCAGTTAAAAAGTGAAGTTCAAAACATGGTTAAGTTGTCCACAGGATGGGTCTCATGGTCTCTGAAGGATTTTTATCAGTTGTGTGGGTTCTACTAATTACTGCCCCCCACCCCAGGATTTATAAAGTTAAGTCAGGAAGCTGAGTACTAACACTGTACTTCCTCACTCATTCATTTGATGAATATTTATTTATAGACACTTATTTTGGCGCTACCTGTGCCCTCAGTGAGCTGTCAACCCAAAACTGCAAAGGGGAGACCAAAGAAGAAGCTGTGGTAGATAGAATAATGGCCCCTCCAAAGATGGGTACATCTTAATCCCCAGAACCTATATATAAATGTGATGTGTAAGGGGAGTGAAGATTAAAGTCTGCGGATGGAAATTAAGTGACTTAAAATAAGAATATTTTCTTGGATTATCTAGGTGGGCTTAAGAACAAGAGTTCTTAAAAGATGGAAAGAGGGAGGCAGAAGGGTCAATGTCAGCGTGATGCTGTGTGAGAGTCAGCTGGCTACTGCTAGCTTTGAAGATGGAAGGAGGCATGAGATTTACAGCACAAGTGACTTCTAGAGCCCGGAAAAGCAGGGAACAGACTCTCCCATACATCCTCTAGAAAGCTGGCAGTCCTGCTGATACCTTGATTTTAGCCCAGTGAGATCCATGCTGGACTTCTGACCTCCAGAGCACAAGATAATAAATTTGTGTTATTTTGAGCCACTGTTTGTAGTAATATGCTCCGGCAACCCTAGGAACGAGAGACAAAGAAGGACGTTACATAATGCCAAAGGGATCAATACAACAAAAGAATATCAGCCTTGTAAACATTTATGCACAATAGATAGGGAGGCCACTAAAATAACAGCAATGAGGGGAGCAGAAAATGTCACAGGAGAAGCCAATGCTTTTCTTGGAAAGGACAGTTCACTGGCAACTGTTATTTGAATTTCTCAAGAAACATTTCCTCACCTGTAGTCACCAATTCCAAGGTTACAGATTCTAGAGCTGATTGCTTGTATAGTCTTTTCTCAGGAAGATACTAGCCAACTTTGAAGGTGTCTGGGGTCACTTTCTTGACACTACATTAAAGGGTAAGGTGGTGGGTACAAGGTAACCTGGGAGAGGACTTTTCCCCCCATATAATCCATTTTTCTCCCGTATAACCTATTATATTGCTTCTAAATGTGTTTATTCTGCTCTTTCTAAACCATAGTTCCAGACCTTTCAGACGTGCAGATTTCTAGGCATTAGACTAGAACAAAAGCTGACTGTTCCTATTTTCATTTTGTGTCCCGCTGAGCCCTCCCTACTGGCTACTCCTAGACCACTCACTGGGCAGATATTATACAACGTCTAGGAGGGAAGTGCTGCCAAGGCTGATTATTTCTGGGATTGCCATTTTCCCTTGTCCTTTCAATATTCTTGTTATGCTACTCCTGCGATCACTGCCAATCTGTAGAAAATTACAGGATGATTTTTTGTGAAGGGCTGAATTTGCCTAACTTGCTTTTTGTTGTTCATTATTGGGGAGGAAGAGGGACTGTGCTTGTTACACATAATTCATGTGCATCTATTGGAGGCTATTGGGTTAGATTTTTCTCACTCATTCATGATTCTGACATTGCTAGCATATGTTGTCAGGGCTTAGTATTAAACAATTTTCTTTGTTCAGATTTGGATCACTGTCTCTGCTTGAAAATTATTTTTTACAATGAATCCTCTCTCTCTCTCTCTCTCTCTCTCTCTCTCTCTCTCTCTCTCTCACACACACACACACACACACACACACACACACACACATACACTCTCTTTCACTCACACACACTTTTCCATTGCATAAGTCTATTTTATTTTGGTTCCTGATCATAGCCCAGTCATTGTGTTCTATTAGACAAAATAAATTATTAGAGGAAGACACAGAGCCCATGTCTGTGTTTTATCAGAGCATGGTTTCTTCATATTGGCTCTATTGACAGTTTGGGCTGAGTAAGTACTTGTTATTTGGGCTGTCCTGAGTACTGTAGGATGTTTAAGCAGCATCCCCAGTCTCTACCCTCCAGATGCCAGTAGCAACAAAAATATATCTCCAGATATTGCCCAGTGTTCCCCGAGGGACAAAATTGCTTCTAGGTGAGAACCCCTAGATTAGCAGAGAGATCATACACACCCAACTTCAAGCGACTTGTTAAGACAGCCTCAAAAGTAGTGAGCAGGCTCAGCTGTTCTCCCAGCTGTGTGGACCACCTGTGGCCAATTACTTTGACAAGATTATTAAGTTACAGGCTTGGGCATGCGGCCTCAGATTTAGGCAACTATATGTATTCTGTGGGTTGGCTCCACTGATGGGATTGGGTTACACACATTCCACTTTGCTCTTCAAGTTCTTAAAGGCAGCTCAGTTACTTGCTAACTAATAGTGATGACAGTTTGAACCACCATATGACCCCAAAATGGTTGAATGAGTTAAATTGAAATAACCATAATCACTTTTGCCCAAATTATTATTGTCATTGTTGCTGGTGTTATTATTATTTTTTTTAAGTTCCAAAATTTGGAGAATGACATAAAATTTTATTTTATTTTTCAAGAGATATTTAACAAGGTAGATAAGATATTTTTCTAACATGTATTTTTTTTAATCACAGAAGCTAAAGCATAATATCCTAGGCACCGGGGGAAAATGGCACCGAGTTCAATTAAAAAATACTGCAATTATAATTCCAGCCTTTGGAATTTGAACAGGTGCCAATGTTCTTTCCTTTCTTCATATGGGAAAGAAAAATTCCTTTGAAAATCATTTGAAGCTTGGACAAAAATCCCATAGTTGTATTCTTAGGGTCACTCTGAAGCATCTTCATGATTCGGGTAATACAAGGGAAGCTTCAAGTTAACCTTTTGGGGAAGACATTCCACCTCACATAACCAGGAGTGAAGCTTGTTTCTTTACATAATTGTTATCCCTTATGCCTACATCTGCTGCTACTATTGGCTCACCTGTGTTCAGGTCCATACCCGCACATTGACATGATTCTGAATACTCTGCTTGAACTTTAACTAGTGTTTCCTGAAGATCAAAACCAGAATTCTGAGCAAGAACCTTGGGAATAATTAGCAAATGAACTTTAACAAATCCTTGAACTCCAAGTTGAGCCCTACCCTTTAAACTGAGCTTATATTTAATCAGGCTTCTGCCACTTTCACTGCTCCTGGAAGTGCATAGCCATCAATAGCATTTTAACAGTCCTCAAGGCATCTCTTATTGCATCTTTGATTTGAGTGGATGCATGCTTATTTAGTCCTGGGACCAATAATGTGACAGAGCAAGGATTGTTACATTTCTCAGTAAAGGTGAACTTCTCCCAATGTACTCTACTCATACTCAAGTCTGGCTTGTCCAAAACAATCAGGATTTAGGTCATCAAAAAAATTTAGAGCTACACCACCTTGAGCAAGAGTCAATATTTCCATATTTCTCCTTTTAGCTCTGTGCAGAGCTACTCTGTCTTCTTTTGCAAGAACATCTAAAGAAAATGGGTCAATTCTCTTTTGATTAATAACAGCAATCCTTTATCTGAGTCACCACAGGCTTTCCTTTTCAGTTCTATTGTTTTTTTTACTTTATCTTCAATGAATTTTCTCTCAGCTTTTACTAGTTCTCTCTCTTCAGTGCTCTTGTATAAAAAAAAGCCAGAATTCACTTCTGTTTTTTCATATTCTAATGACACATTACATGTGAAGATATATATATATTTTTTTTTTCATATCAGGATGCCGTGCCTGATGGTTCGAAACAAGACCTTTATTGAGCTTGCATCAGTTTTAGATTTATATTTCATCTCCACGGTCTCAACCACGAAGAGATGGTTATCTTGTTTTTTTACTGGTCAATATGGAGTCAACTACAGCCTCTGTTAAGACATCAGCAAGTTTGGCAGACATGTTCTGGCCATATGTATGAATATTCCCCTGTCCATCTCTTTGACTTGTTCCCAAAACTGGAGGGCCTTTCTCTTTGCAACTTCAAATATTTTTGTTATAATTTTGAGATAAAGACCTTCAGACACGTAAAAATCCACCTGTTTCAGCAGTTCTCCAACGATTAGACATTGGAGGTGATGCCATCACCAGCGATGTCATCCTGAGCTATTGCTATGTTGGCTGTTAAGGAGGCTATTGGTGTTAAATTTGCACTTAATGAAGAAACCTTGGCTATATTTAATAAGCTTGTTGTCTTCAGCACTAAAAACAAGCATCTTCATGATGCCTTAGGCCCCAATTTGGTCCTCAACACACCCTACAGCCCCCCTGGGCCACGCTAACGCTGACTTCCCACCTGCTTGGGCTCAGGCTACCCTGGCTTTGGGGTTCAGGGTCTTCATGGCTGCCAAAGCTGAGCCAGCAGAAGAGGCGGAGACCAGGAGCAGAGAATGCTCAAAGCTGGCTCAGCGACATAAAATTTTATTGATTTCTCCTTAAATAACTGTGGACCTGCTTTTTCACTGGGTGTTATGTGTCCTGATGTCCTCTTAAATAGAACATATCCAGGCCCCAGTTCCTCATCATTCATCTCCCAAACAGCATGTTTAAAACTTTCTAATTTCTATTAGTTCCTTCTGTTACCTAGGCTTGTAACAGCACACACATGAGCTTCCTAATTTGGTTCTTTTCCTTCAAGTCTTTCAACATACAATTATCAGATTATCTTTTCTTAATCAAAGATTGGATTAAAACTATATTTAAAACCATAAAATGTCTCCACTATCTATCAAGTTCAAATTTTGTAGCTCAGCATGCGGTGGTTCTCAACCTTCTGGCCCTTTAAATACAGTTGCTCATGTTGTGACCCAACCATAAAGTTAGTTTCGTTGCTACTTCATAACTGTAATGTTGCTACTGTTATGAATCATAATATAAATATCGGATATGCAGGATGGTCTTAGGCGACCTCTGTGAAAGGGTTGTCTGACCACCAAAGGGGTCGTGACCCACAGATTGAGAACCACTGATTTCGAGTTTTTCCAAGATTTACCTTCATCCTGTATTTTTCCTTTTTCTGTTTCCTTCATTTCTTCCTTCCTTTCACCTATTTCTTCAACGTTAGCTCTTAACCAATCATCTCCCAAAACATGGTCCATGGTTCATCTGAAGAATCAACAAAGATACTTTTTAACATGCAAATTTCTAGGCCTACCCCCAGAATTTCTAGGGATAGGACCTGGATATCACAAAAGAAACTAAAATAGCATTTACTCTTAAGACTCAGTTCAAACTAACTTCTCTTTTTAAAATGTTTAGTGTTTTTCTTCCACTACTTATCACATTCTAACTTGAAGGAGGAGAGAGGAGGGAATGAGGGTAGAGAATGACTACAATTATTGTATCAGGAACAGTTCTAGTCACTTTACATTGGTTATCATTACATCTTTGCAACATCATTATTTACATATGGGAAACTGAGACTTAGAAAATTTTCTTGATTGGCTCATAATTACACTTAGTAAGTAGGGAAGTATTTCCCTACAAAATCCACAAAGTCAGTACTGAGCTGGGAACTTGTTCAGACTCCATTCTGCTGTCTTTCTGTATATTATACATTTGTATTACATCTGTTATTTGAGAAAACTCTTTTTTTCCAAGTCCTTGATAAAATGGCTCAATGGAAAAAAACAATAGACTTAAAGTCCTGCTTGAATTCTGGCCGTGGCATTTCTTGGCTTCTTCTAGCTGGCCCTAGGGTACCGCCATCTGCCTCTGGTTCAGAACATGGCAGGGTGATAGAAGAGCTGAAGAAGAGAAGTGCAAGGGGTAAGCACCTGCTGTCCAAAGAAGATACCTGGAAACTGTGCCCTAGCCTTCACTACATCCTATAACCTAGTCCAATAACCAGCCTAGCTTCAAGGCTGGAGCTTATTTCTTTATCTAAAAATCAGAGGAGAATGATTGGGAGAGTTTTATACCATCAAATCATAATGGACATTTCATTCATTTTCCTATATTTCCCCTTTTCTGGTTCTTCCTTTGGCAGCATCCTTTCCATCTCACCATCGATGGCTTTTAGGTGAATCTTATTCTATATTCCAGTGAAGGACAAATGCTCCAGGTGTAGCCAGTCAGAGATGGGGGTGTGATTTAGGTCAAACACACCAAATAAGAGTGAATCCTGAGACTTTGTTGAAGGAACTGGCAAAGAGAAATGACCTTCCTGGCACAGTCTGGAAGCTATGAGAGGGAATCCTGGAGGTCTTCAGAGTCTAAAGCCATTGCAGAGGGGAAGGAGAACTGAGAGAGAGAGAGAGAGAGAGAGAGAGAGAGAGAGAGAGAGAGAGAGAGAGAGAGAGAAATACCCTGATGAGATCACTTGAGGCCCTGGAACAAGCCCTGCTGAAGTAAGGGCTGGTATCTACCAGTGGATGTTTTATTTACATACAATAAATTTCTGATTTTGCTTGAGCTCTTTGGAGTAGGGTTTTGTGCTAAATAAACAAAGATTCAATAAATAGTCATTAATAAGATATTCATCTTTGAATTTCCCACACCAGCACATTTTGTACATAATGGATGCTTTAGAATTAATGACTGAATAAATAAGTGACTGAGACTTAAGGCAACCCCATGAAACTGGAAGAATTTTATTAATTTCTTTATTTCAAATACTTTCTCTGACCACGTTTACTTTTAGAAGTTAGAATTATTTAAAAAATTAGGCCAGATGGCATGGGATGGTTTTTAGAGCTTTTTGCAAGACCTTGAAAAGAAACCAAAAAGGGACGATCTCCCCAGTTCCGGTCAGGCTTTGCCCATATGTGAAAGCAGAATCATTCCCAAATAGTTTCCAACTAAAATTTTATTTTCACTAATCATCTGTTGCCTGTCTTCCTAGTGATGGAATGCTGTGAGGGCACCATTTCAGGGTCACCAGATGGTGTCCTCATGAACAGTTCCTATGCAGGTCCCCTATAAGGGGG
>PVJC01015901.1:0-34414 GCA_004026665.1 Murina feae
TGATTCATAGCTAGACAAATCACAGTGAATGTACAGAACACCAAAGAGAGATAAAATCCTACAATCAACCAAAGAAAAAAGTTGAATTATCTCAAACGGCAACTTCAGTAGACCTCTCAATAGTAACAAACGAGGCCAAAAGATAAGGGTGTATTTCTAAAGCACAGAGGATAAAATAATTGTCAACTGAGAATTTTATGCCCAACTAAAGTATCATTCAAGAGTAATGGCTAACTACAATAATTTTTTGATAAACAAAAACTGAAAGCTGAAACTCAGATGTATTAGGAGAATGCAAATCTTTAAAATCATATGTAATTTCTCATTCATCAGAGTTCAAATGAATCATGTCTGGTAACACCAACTACTGGCTAAGAAATGGAGTGATGGGGAACTTTCAAACACTGCTGGTAGAATAGACATTGGAACAATTAGTTTGGTGAGCAATTTGACATTATATAGAAGAGTTAAAGATAAACATTTCTGTCTGAGCAAGCTTTTGCTCATATGCACAAGGACCCAAGGGTATAATATTTTCTGTAATATGTTTACATCTAATTTTGCAGTTAAAATAGATGAACTAGAAAATAAAGTCAATATGAATAGATCTCACAAATATCTTAAGTGAAAAAGCAAACTGCAAAAGAATGAAATCAGCATCTATGAAAAATTTAAATATATAAGTCATATTATTTGTAGATATAAATATCTATAATAATAAAAGGGTAATATGCTAATTAGACCAGACATCCTTCCAGACAACCTTCCAGATGAAGCCAAGGCTGTGAGGGAAGCCTGGGTCCTGGGTGCCAGAAGGAAGCCAGTGCTGACAGCTGGGGGGAAGGAAGGCCTACTCTTGCATGAACTTCACGCATTGGGCGTGTAGTATATAATAATGGTACAGAAATTTACCTGAGGATGACATACACTATGACATATGACATAGCGTTATGGGGGGGAAAGGAAAAGAGAAAAGGGATGGAGGGTGGGGCTTTAGCCATATCTGTAACATTTTATGTCTTTAGAATACACTGTTCTGAATTATTTTAAAATAAATAGTTAAAAAGAAAAACTGTTGTGCTGCAAATATGACATAATGCTAATGACTGTTTATTCTCAGTGGTAGATACATAGATATGGGGTGTTTTATGTTTTAGTTAGTTTGAAATATTTCATATGTAAATTTTAATTTTACCATTAAGATGGCAAGAGGTACTATGGGTTGCTGAGCCGTATTGCCCTACGCTGTGACCTACCTCCACAAACAGACATACCATGCTACCTGGCTCACTGTTTTCGACACAGATGACAGACACACATGCACCACCACACTCCTGAAACCACCCCGTACCGCAGGAACTGAAGTGACAAAAAGAGCTGTTTTTTAAAAAGATATAAATGTAGCTCAGTCGGTTCAGCATCATCCTGTACACCAATAGGTCACCAGTTTGATTCCCGGTCACAGAACATACCCAGTTGTCAGGTTCAATCTCTGGTCAGGGTGAGTACGAGAGGCAATGGATTAATGTTTCTCTCACATTGATGTATTTCTTTCTCTTTCTCTCATCAATAAAAACATTTTTTAAAAAGATATAAATGGACAAGGATAAAGAAAATAGGAGAGAGTCAATGGCAGCAGAAATGTGGAAACTGCCAAACAATGGGCAAATGACAGCTGACTCTGCTGACCCAAGAATATTTAGTCCTAAGTCAGCAGAGGAGGGAGCTGAGCAAAGCTCATTCACATGGTAGAACACCCCTCCCCATAATGGCAATGTATCAGGTACTTAGAAGAGTGAAGATACACAGAGGCGCTAAAAACAGGACAGGTTCAAGTTCCGTAAGAAGAAGGAAGTCTGTAGGTCTTCCTCCCCACTCAGGCAGAAAACTGAGACTTATTGTCTGTAGAGAAAGAAAAAGGATCTCCCGATTGAAGGATACCAGGAAGGCCTGCGCATGAGAGAGCCAGGCTGAAGACCAGCGGGCTAAGTGCAAGTTTATGTACTGAATGTCCAGACATTCTCGGCCAGCCCACTCCCAACTCAGCTTGGAGAATGCAGGTGGCCAAGCAGCCTCCAGGTACCCACTTCTCAGGGGGATCTAACCAGTCCAAGAGAACATCATCATGGGCTTACCACACACTCATTACACATCTGCACATCCTACACACATATACACCTCACACACCGCTCACTAAACATTACACACCTAATTCACTCACTACACACACAGCACACATACACCGTAGCAGCACACAATTCCTTACAAACCACACACTAACATCCACCTCCCCCCATGCTCACACACATACACACACACTCACACACACCAGGCAGAGGCAGTACTCCCATCCCTCACACATGCATGTGCTCACACTAACGTTAGGCATACACAGAAAATATGCACAGCCATCCCACATTCTACACACGAAGTGCCGGCACACATCCTAAACACAACACGAATGCTCGCAATGCGGACCGTACATGAAAACACACCCCTGCCCTGTGGTCCACCCTATGCCTGAGAGACCCTGATGCCCACATGCCCTTGATCTCTGAATGAGGAATCTGAAGACTTAGTCACAAACCAACCAGCTGACCACGTGTTTCTCTTCACTGTGCCCAGGCCTTGTCCCACAGCCCCAAGTCCCAGCGCAGGAACTGCACAGCCCCGTACTGTTTAACCTCGCAGTCACTTACTCCTCCTGAGCGAGCGCAGTGCAGTGCAAAGGCGAGACCTGGCTTCAGGCCCAGGGTCATTCACTATCCACGCCGCCTTCATCTAATCCCTTAACCACTTCGCCCCACCCGTTTCACCTGTAAAAGGACAGCACGGTGGCCCTGCTGCTCCGAGCATCACGAGGGAGGTAAAGGGGAGTGACGCTGAAGAGTCGTGCTCTGCAGCTGTGTGCTGGCCCCTGGGCCCATTCCTGAGGCCTCGCCAGGCGCTGGGCACTGAGCGGGGCACTTGGCAGAAGCCTGGCTTCCTAACACCCATGAGGGGAAACCTTAATTTTCCCATTTAACTGATGGGCAAAGTGAGGCTCAGGGAAATCCTTTGCTTGTCCAAAACTTCATAGTTAGGAGGGGGTGGGGCCAGATTTGACTCTGAGTCTTGAGGCCCCAAATCCCTTGCTTTCCTCCTCTGGGCGGGGAGGGTCCCCACAGACCAAAAAGTCTCAGAGAAAGATCCAACCCTCTGGCAGCTCCCACACTAGTTAGGAAGAAAACACGTAGGCAATTGAGAGGAAAAGAAAATCAAGCGTGTGAGAGAGGCCCTGAATGGGAGGCCCAGGCAATAAATAACTGTTCAAAGGGGGGGCGGTGAGGCATGGGGATTCTGGAACATTCTAACCCCACGTCGGGAAATACAGCCCCTGCTGGGGGAAAGTGCAAGCAACGTTTGGCCACAAAGAACATTTAGGAGGTTCTTGTGGGAACTGGGGACCCAGAGCCAAATGCACTTCCTCCACAGAGCCTGGGGGCCCTGGGTCCCGAGACACTTCAGCTGGAAGAAGTGATACCACAGACTCCAGTGTTTATGGATCTCGGAGAGCATGTGGGCATTTCATACATGTGATATGAAACCGTTGGCTCAGAGAAGGGCTGTCCTCATCCCAGCTGCTTTGCAGTCTCCTGGGGGGTGTTTTCCTGTGCTGGGCTCCCCACGACCTGAGTCTACATGCACTAGGATCGCAGAGGTCGATGTCCTCAGCACCGTTGCCATCAGGAGTGAAGGGGTCCACCTACACAGCAAAGGCATGGACATCACGCAGCACCAGCCACCCTGCTGACATGCTCCGCCGTCCTCAGCCATCTGTGCGCCTGGAGCAGAGCCCTCATGCTATGAGGTATATAATGTCTGGGAACAGGCCCCTATGTTATGCCCCATGGCTGCTGGCAACATCGGCTGTCATTGCCAAACACCAAGGCCTCAAGCCTAAGGCCCCAAGAAGGGAGTCTTCAACATACTCAGCAGCAACCTCAGCTCGAAGGCCTTTGTGTCTGTGACATAATAAAACATATACATTTGGTATTTGTTCCCAGTTCCTGGCACAGAGCTCCTAAAACCTTTAGAATCTCCTAAACATAAGAGCATCTTTTGTTATTCATAGCAAGCCCCTTTCCAAGGTACCTGAGTTTATGCTAATGAGGTGACTCTAGGTGGACCCCTCGGTAGCTTCAGGTGGGGGCTAGGCGCCAGAGGAACCAAGTGAGTGATTAGAGGGTTCAGCCTCACGCCCCAACCTCCACCTCCTAGTGGCGGGAAGAGGAATGGAATTTGAGTTCAGTCACCAATGGCCAGATGATTTAATCAATAAAGCCCATGTAATGGAACCCCATATAAAAACCCTAAATAACGGGACTCGAGAGCTTCCCGGTTGGTGGACACAGCAAGGGCGGGAAGGTGGTGTTGTATCTGGAGGGCACAGGAGCTCTGCCCTCCACTCCATACCTGGCCCTCTGCGTCTGTCCCAGTTGGCTGCTTGTGAGTTGTATCCTTTGTAATAAAACTCTAATCATAAGTACAGTCATGCACTGCATAATGATGCTGTGGTCAGCAATGAACCACATATATGACAGTGGTCCCATAATATTACCATATAATGGAACTGAAAAATTCCTATCACCCGGTGACATCATAACATCGTAGGGAAAAGTATATAATACTGTGTTGCTAGTCATATAAAAGTATAGCACAGTGTATTATGTACAGTACATAATATTCGATAATGACAATAAATGACTATCTACATATATATAAAATCCTAAGCGACCATTACGACTGAATAACTGGAATGACAGGAACAACCAGTTGACCAGGGGCTATGATGTGCACTGATCACCAGGGGGCAAATGCTCAATGCAGTAGCTGCCCCCTGGTGGTCAGTGTGCTCTCAGAACCAACTTCCGGCAGCCCCCACCCACCCCAGCCAACCTCCAAGGGTCCCTCCCACTCACCCCAACCCCCCCATAGGTCTCCATCACCGGCAAGGCCGAGGGACCCTACCTGTGTACGAATTCATGCACTGGGCCTCTAGCGTTATATATTTACCATACTATGCTTTTTATCACTATTTTAGAGTATATTCTTTCTACTTTTTTAAAAAAAGTTTGCTGTAAAGCAGTATGCCTTGTGCAGGCACAGCCTCATTCATCTGTGTTTACCTCGTTTCTTGACTGCATCATTTTCTCTTGTGCTTGATTTAACCTTTAGTTGTCTGCACAGTAACATTATGGACAGGCTTGTAGGAGCAATAGGCTATACCATAGAGGTGTGCAGTAGGCTATACCATCTAGATGGGCGTAAGTGCACTCCATGATGTTCACATAATAACAAAATCACCTAACAGCACATTTCTCAGAACTACCCCCTGAGTTCTGGGAGGAGTTCTGAAGGACTATTGAACTTGAAGGGACTGTTGTGGGAACCCATGAATTTGTAGTCAGCAGGGTGACAGAAGTGCTGCCGCCTGGAGGGCTCATTGGTACCTGGTGTCTGAAGTTGGGGGGGGAGGTAATCTTGTGGGATCTGCGCTAACTCCGGGTAGTTAGTGTCAGAACTGAACTGAAGTGTTGAAGACCCACTTGGTGTCAAAGAATTGGAGAACTGATGTTGGAACGACAAATCTGGTGTTGGAAAAAAACAATACCCACACAACAGCATCCATCTTTCCCACAAAGATACCCCCTAAATGGCTACCAGCATAGTTTTCGGTCCCTTTCATAGGAGAACCCAGATTTCCAGGACAGGCCCCCTCATGTCTGCGCAGCACTTTACAGCCTACAGAGTCATTCCTTTGTCTTGCCAAATTTCTCATCATCAGGGCCCCAGGAGGTAGGTCTTAAACTCAGAAAGGCATTCCTTCTGCTCAACATGCGTGTCTACTGATTCTCTCTGCCAGGTCACAGAGGATCAGGCGATGGAAACATTTGTGCCGAGAGATTCTTTCCCCCGCCCCCATTTTATAGATAAGGAAACTGAGGCGCTGCAAGGCTGTGACTTGCCGGACATCCATCCAGCAGCGCAGGGCTGACCTCCAGCAACCAGATCGACAGAAAACAGAGCTGACCACTTCCTGCTTTGGAGGAAGCCACCATCTGCGACCAGCGTCTCCACAGAGTCCTAAGGGCCTTGCCTCACAGGCGGGCCTGCGCCTACAGATGGCCAGAGAGGAAGTGAAAAGGGAAGTGAGCCCCTCTCCTCCTCCCTCCCAGAACAGTCTTCCCCAGCACATGTTCAAGTCACAGAATGCTCTCGTTAAAGTTTTACAGTTTAACCACTGAACATGTTACTTTGTCTCCATAATTTATACCTGACCTGGGTGTCTAGACATGACATCATGGTAAGGTATGCCTCCCTCTGCGTTCTGCGGGAAGTTTACAATAACCAGAGCTCAGCGTCATAGTTACAAGGGCCTTGCTCTGTGGCAGCGGGGAGCCCCACCGAGGGGAGCCCTGAGCCATAGAGCCCAGGCTTGCAGACCTCAAAGGTACCCCCTCCCCAGCATAACGACTTCTATGAATTCGTTTCCGGAAGGAACTGACAGCAGGTGACTTGCAAAGGTCAGGTGGCCCGAAACATCCATGACTTCTGGCCTCTAACCCCAAGCTCTATCCACACCACCTGCTCCCCCCCAAGTTCCCTTCACAGCATCTGCTGCCTTGAAGGGCAATTTGGTTGGACCCCAACAGTACCTCTGCAGGTGAGGCCACTCACCTGCCACTCAGCCCAGGGCTCCCAAAACAGGGAGCAGGATCAGGGCCTCCTAATACCTCCACCTGTCAGACTACTTAGCGTCACTGGTGCCCAGGGAATCTGTGGGTCTAAAGTCATGCTGTACTCAGAACCTGGCCACCTTAACAAAAAGCAAAGAGTGAAACTCTCTCTCCCTCTCTCCCTCTCTCTCCCCCCCCCCCTCACACACACACACACAGACATAACAAAGATTTTCAGATCCATTTCAGTTCTAAGCACCTGTATTCTGAAGGGGAAGATACCAAAATGTATTTCTAATACCCTTGTGCCTAGTACTGGGTAAATTGAGAGAGTGATAATAGTAAAAGAAGCATGTGTTATGGGCCTACAGTCACTGCCATATCACCTCCGTTGATATACAATGGAATGAACACTTCTGCAAGACAGGCATCATTGTGCCCACTTTATAGATGAGGAAACTTGAGGTTCAGAGAGAGGAAGTAACTAGCCCACTGAACGAGAGTGTGTGGAGCCAGGATTTCAGCCCTTCGTCTGGGCTGAAGCCAGGGTCTTTCCACTCTCCAGGTGGGTAAGGAACATAGAATTCCTCAGCAGGAACAGAGTGTGCCGGGAGTGTAAGGGATACACCAGCCAAGCGCAGATCCCCAGGGAAACAGCTACCAGGAGCAAAGCAGTTGGCCAGTCCCATGACAATAGGAATGAGGAGGTAGTCAGCCCTTCTTTCCTCTGAGCTCGGGGAAAGCCACTATCCCCGTGGCGCTGCAAGGCACTGTGGCCCTGAGCCAGCTGGCCTGGCGCATTCTCCTGCTCCACGTGGTCAGGGCCCTTGGGACTGTTTGTGCTGTTTATCAACCCTCACACTCTGCCCACGGGTTTCTGGTTACATAGGAAGGGTTGATGCCTTATACACTCCAGGATGATGCCCTGCACAGGGCTGTAAGAGGGTCAACGCTGGCCCAACGGAGAGCTGGAACTTCCCTGAACCTCCCCTCAACCAGGCCCCAACGGGGCATGACTCTGTTGAAATGGTACAGAGAGAATGTTCTGGGCTCCCATGGACCTCAAGCTGGCCTTGGCCGGTCATGTGTCATTGGGGGAAAAATGTTTAAATGGAGTTGAGAAGGCACAGTTCATCCACCATGCACCTCAGAGGCAGAGAGCTGGGCAGAGCAACAAGGACGGAGGCCATGGTGGTCTGTCTGGTCTGGGAAAGGATTGGGGAAACTGAGTCCGTTCAACAAGAGAGAGGCAGAGGCACTATGTGATGCAGACTCAAGGCCAGGCTGTGGGACACAGACGAGACACGAAAGCAGCAGCCTCTGTCCGGGTGAGAACCCCGGCACCAGGACAGCCGCCCCAGGCCATCCAGCCCCTGCCTAGATCCCACTGTCAGTTTTGAGGCATCACCCTGGCAGTCGAAGGCTGGGGGCAGGAACTCAGCTATCCCTCTGCCACCTGCCCAGGAGACTGGGGCTGGAAGGAACATCTGCTCTGAGAAAAGCTCCCAGTGCAAGAGGAGAGGAGGATCCAGGAGCTCTGGCGTGCTCTGTTGCAATCACCTCTGGTCCACAAGAGTCTCTGAGCCCCTTTGCCCTCCCAACCCAGGTGAAGGCCTCCTTCCAGACCGTAGGCCCTGACCTTCCATCCCAGCTGCTGCCAGCCCAGCTTCCAAATTTCCCAGTGGGAGGCAGACAGGCCACCAGGTGGGCAGCGCTACAGGAGGTGGTAGGAACATGAAGTCAGGGCCTCATAACTCATGGGGAAGGGACCACGGGGTGAGATGGGGGCCCCCAGCTCTCAGACTTTTCCAAGAGGCCCTTCCTGACTTTTTTGCTATTTCACTTTGAATTGCAAGAATAAACTGCCTCTGTGCTTTAGCTGAAACTCTCACCCTCGTGTCCGCATCCTTCTCTTCCCCTTGGCACACTGGATGGCAATGGGGAGGGTGCTGTGTCAGTCTTCACCGCACCCTGTGAAGCAGCAGGGTGTGGCCTGCTTTATAGTCTGAAAGCTAAAGGTCAAGGGGTGGGCTGACAGCTCATCTTGCTCAGCCCCTTCAGGACTTGCCTCGCCAGAAGGCAGATGTCCACGTCCAATCACCGATCAACTTGGAAGTGTAAAAGCCCAACCACATGGACCCCCCGCTCAGGGCAGTTCTCAAGGGCCTCTCCAAGTCAGAGCTCCCCTAGCGCAGGCTGAGGCTGCCCCATCCATCCTGCTTCCCTTCCATGACAGGTGTTGATCCTGAGAGCACCCTCCAATAAATTTCCTGCCCAATCTCCTTCCCAGACGCTGTGTCCCTGGGAACCCTGCCTGGGACAGCTCTCTGGCCTCCCTACTTTCTTGATTCACATGTCTTTGGCCCCATGGACAGACTTGGCCTTCTTGGGCCACAGTGAGTAGGAGTGGGGGCCCTTCCTCAGGGGCTGTGATGGTTAATTTTACGTGTCAGCTTGGCTGGGCTAAGGGATGCTCAGATAGCTGGTAAGACGTTATTCCTGGGTGTTTCTGGAAGAGATCAGCATTTGGATTGGTGGCCTGAGTAAGGGTCACCTTCCCGATGCAGGCGAGCATCATCCACTCCTCTGAGGGCCTGAATGGAACAAGAAAGTGGGGGGAGGTTGAATCTGCTCCCGGACAGAGCTGAAACATTCATCTTCTCCTGCCCTCAGGTACCAATGTTCCCTCCTGGTTCTTGGATGTTCCGGTTTGGATGGAACTACCCCACTGGCTTCCTGGCCTCCAGCTGCATACACAGACTGTGGGACTTCTCAGCTTCCAAAATTGTGTGAGCCCAAAACTCAATAAATCTCTTTCTATATCTCCACGTATCGTATTGACTCTGCTCCTCTGGAGAACACTAATACATGGGCAGAAGGTAGGGTGGATTTTTTTCTCTTTGAATTAAGACAGCAAAATGCCTGAGGGCTTTCTCTTCAGAGCTCATACCAGGGGCCCTGGAGAGGCCAGCTTGGCCCACAGGGCTGGGCTAAAGTAACGTTTCTCGGACCCATGACTGGGACCCACCTGCACAAGAGACCCACCCGCGAGGGCAGTTAAACACACACATACCTAGATCCATCCCCTATGTTCTTATTCCAGAGTTCTAGAAGGGCCTGGAGGTCTCCAGGTTTAACCTGCTCCCCAGGTAGGCCAACAAGCCAGGGACCATGAGGCGCCTTCCAGCCTCCTCATCAGCCGCTACACCTCCAGGCCCACAGTGAGAAAACAGAAATCAGTATTATCCAAGCTAGGTGGCCACTGCCAGCTCCTTACCTGAAAACAAGTGTCTGGTAAAGTCCAAATGGTCTCAAATGACAAAAAACATTACAAATTGATTTCAACTGCCCATTACAACTTGATTAACATCATTTAATTAAGCTCCACTATTAAGACTCTACGCTATTTATTTCTTTTAGTAAGAATTGGAGTCACGGATGACAGTAACATCTGCCTCCAGTTTTACTCTGCAGAGCTTTTCCTCACATGGAACTTCATGAACTCTCCCAACAATCCCAAAAGGTAAGGTAGGTCAAGGACTACCTGTGTTCTTTGGGTAAGGAAGCAAGTATGAATTTGATCCTATAATTATTAACCCAAATGAACCCTATTCCACCACATCTCAGTGGCGTCTGGAACATAAGTACCTAAGTCAGCGGTTCTCAACCTGTGGGTCGTGACCCCTTTGGCGGTCGAACGACCCTTTCACAGGGGTCGCCTAAGACCATCCTGCATATCAGATATTTGCATTACGATTCATAACAGCAGCAACATTACAGTTATGAAGCAGCAACGAAAATAATTTTATGGTTGGGTCACAACATGAGGAACTGTATTTAAAGGGCCAGAAGGTTGAGAACCACTGACCTAAGTTATGAAGGTCCACCCTAATTAAGGACAGCCAGAGGCTGACTCAAGGATATGCAATGATTCTCCTCTCTCTTCTGGGGCGAACCCAGGAGCCTGAGCCCAGGAGGACAGGACTCTCCTGAGGGCGCTTGGCACAGCCCGGGCAGCTAAGCTCTTTCACTCTCCTTAGCTCTTTAACGCCCAGCAATGTGAGGATGGCCGTGGGGTGCACACATCCTCCCAGGTGCAGACCAAGCCAGGCACATAGGTGATTCCCTCAAGGAAGAAAAGCTAACAGCTCTGATTCTGGACTTGGGCAGTGCAGGGTGGTGTGTAGAAATCTGGCAGAGTGGATTTCCCACGCAAGTGTGCTGTGAGTGGGTAAATTATTTGCAGGAAAAAGCAGAGAGGCAGTGTGGTAGAGTGGATAGCGCAGGATTTAGGGTCCCATGAGTGAGTGTGGCTCAGGTCACAGCTGTCACCCCGCCTCCCAGCAAGGTCACTTTATCCTCATTCATCTCACACCCACTGCTTGCGTACTGGCTTGGATGGAGAGGACTCGGGAAAATGCCAATCAAAACCACAAGGAGATATCACTTCACACCCATGAGGATGGCTAGTATCAAGAAAGAGAATAGCAAGTGTTGACAAAGATGTGGAGAAACTGGAATCCTTGTGCATTGTGGGTGGAAATGTATATTGGTGCCGCTGCTGTGGAAAATAGTGTGGCGGGATCTCAAAAATGTAAAAACAGAACTACCACGGGAGCCAGCAATCCCACTTCTAAGTATCTACTCAAAATAATTGAAGGCAGAATCTTGAGGAAATATCTGCACACTCATGTTCATAATAGCACTGTTCACAATAGTCAAGACATGAAATCAACTCAAATGTCCACAGACAGATGGGCAAAGAAACTGTGGTATATGCATACAATGGAATAGTATTCAGTCTTAAAACAGAGATGAACTTGAGTGCTAAGTGAAACGAGCCAGTCTCAGGAAGACAAACATTACATGATCCCACTCACATGAGGCATCTAACGTAGTCAAATTCATAGAAACAGAAAGTCAAACGGCAGGAGTGGGAAATGGAGAAAGGTTGTCTATTAGGTCTAGCATTTCAGGTTTTCAAGATAAAAACAAGGTTACACAACAGAGTGAGCATACTTAATATTACTGCACTGTGCACTTAAAATGGTTAAGATGGTAAATTTTATGGGTTTGTGTGGTGGTTGTTTTTTTACCACAATTTTTTTTAAGTTGGGAGAAAGAAAAGGCTCAGTGTCAGCTGTTTGGCCAGCATAGTTCTGGCCCAGAATCCCATCCCCTGGAGAAGGCCTGGGCCAAGGCCCCTTAGACCAGGCTGTCTCATCTGCCCCCATTTTACAGATGAGGACATGGAGCAAGGGCCTGGCTCAGTGTCAGCTGTGGATGCCTAGACAGCTGTGTTAAAACAGAATCCTCAGAGCCCAGGCCCAGTGTTCTGAGCAGAAACTCTCTCCCTGCACAGAACCCCCCAAGCCAAACTTTAGTGATTTAATGAACATTCATTGAGCACCTGCTATGTGCTGGGTCCTCTGTCAGGCACAAGGACACAGAAGAGTCAAATTCATGGCCCGTCATCTGGGAGCTCACAAGTTAGTGGGGGGAGAGGGGCCTGACAAGGAGTTCCATAACTCATCATCCAATGTGCTACCTGCCGTCAGTGCATGCTCGGCGCACAGAGGCAGCATAGAGGATGCTCACACCTCTCTCAGTAGTGACAGGTTGGGGAAGGCTAACAGGAGAGGCTGCCACACAGGGTTTAAGGGATGGCCGAGAAGCTCCACAGTAAGGCCACATGGGGAAGAGCATTGGTGACCTGGGAATAGCCAGTGCAAAGGCACAGACGCGAGAAGCAGACTGATGTGTTTGTTTAGATTATTAGAAGCTGCTCAGTTTTGCTGAAGTTTATAGCGTGAGAGGAGGAGATGTAGAGCTGAAGCCAGACAGAGACACAGGCCTAAAGAATTAGACGTCTTCCTGTGGAGGAAGGGGAGTGATGGAGGGCTTCAGAAGGGTAGCAGCAAGGTCCAATCTTCCCCTTACAATGTTCCCCTGATGGTTATGTGACGGGTAGATTTGCATTTGAGGTGTGAGGCAGGATTACAGGGAGCTGCTGAAACCCAGATTCTCACCAGAGTGATTGCTTAGACCGTGGGAGTCCGAGAGAGCTCAGGGCGGCAGACAGTGGCTGCAACCAGGGGCCAGGCCCCCAGTAAACCTAGGTGGGCAGAGGCCTCAGACTGCAAGGTTCCCTGGGTATAATGTGGAACACCAAAGACAGGTCACATGAGCAAAGGGGATGCCAACTAGCCAGGAGTCCCCCTCCCACCTCCAGCTGTTGGAGATTCAGGGGAAAGAGGAGCAATGGACTGAATTGTGTGCATTTCTCCAAAATTCACGAGGAAGCCCTAACCCCCTGGTATTTGGAGATGAGTCTTTGGGGGCAATTAGGTTGAGATGAGGTCACGAGGGGGGCCCCATGCTGGAATAAGTGTCCTCATAAGAAGAGACACCAGAGAGTGCTCACCCCCTCTCCCACCCTCACCCCGTGAGGACACAGTGAGAAGGTAATCAGGAAGTGAGTGCTCCCAAAAACTGAATCTGCCCGTATCTTGATCTTCAACTGGGCAGCTTCCAGAACTGTGAAGAGTAAATGTCTGGGGTGTTTTAAAGCCACTCGGTCTATGGTATTCTGTTATAACAGCCAAAGCTAAGACAAGTGGATTGGAAGAGAGCCTGTCACTGAGGACATGTGAAAACAAATGGTGCTGTCATCACATAAAAATCAAGTGGGTCAAGCTTTCCCAGGGGGCACTAGGGCAGCCAGAGGTTGGCTCTCCATTTCTTCCTTAAGGGAGGACGGCTCCTCCACCCTCACAAAACAGAACCTGGTGGGGCTGCATCATGCTTCCTCGGAGCCCACAGACACAGCCTTCAGAGGTAGGGAGAGTGAACTTGGTGACATCCCTGCAGGTTTCCAGCATCCCCTCCACCTCCTGCCATGAGGCACTGCGCAAAGGCACTGCGCAAATCACCCTCCTGCTCCAGGCCGACATCCCTCAGTTCCCTTCTACACTGGAGCCCAGATTCACCCAACTCTGGCACTTAGTGCTTTGCAAGGGCAGCTGGTTCTGCAGTTCCAGGAGATGTCAGCTCCACCACCCCTCTTCTCACCTGCTTTCCACTGGAAGTTCTCAAGCCCAAGTCCTGAGAGCTGGGCCCTCTCTGCCTGACACTGGGATTAATTGTAAGAAGACAGCCTTTGGGAAGGCTGGACCCCCAGCCACCTCCTCCCCTTCTTTGGAAAAGACTGCGTTTAGGGTCAGAATAGCAGCCGTCTCTAACAGGGAAAAATTATCTAAAAAGCCCACTTCTGTTTGTCAATTTTGGCTTAGGATATCCTTGTACTCGAAGAGGTGGGAAGCCCAGCCAGTGTGGCTTAGTGGTTGAGTATCAACCCATGAGTATAGGGAGCTTCTGGTGATGCTGCTGTTGGGGCCCCAGGAGGAAAAGCAAAAATACCTAGAAGATGGAGTTGTCAAGTTACATGTGCGACCATAATAGGCCAAGGTTTCTGCTACGCACAGGCAAGCCCCAAACAGTCAACCCCATAGACCCCAAGGATGGGGCTGCAGTGGAGTGCGGGCAGTGGATCTGCCCAAACTGGGACAGCATAGACAGATGAGCTTACAGCTGATGACACTGGTCAAGGCCCTTCCCCTTTTCCGGCCACAATGTGGGTGAGATGTGCTCATTGCCTAGGACCCCAGACTCAGGGGCCAGCATTCAAAGCCAAAGAATGGGACTTTGAGCCCCAGGGGGTGGCGTTGGCCCCAGAGAGGATCAAAATGGGAAGGAGAAGGAGGAGGAAGAAAACCAACTCCCTGATCTGCTGAATAGTATAACTACCTCTTTTTCTATGTTTTCTCCTATTTTCCTAATGCAACCTCCTACTTCTCCACTCAACATCCAGGCCATTGTTCAAAAGTCCTCTACTCCCCTCCTGAGTGTTCTGAAGAGAAGCCTCCTGGAATGTAACCGGCCACTTGGAGAACAAACATGTTATCCCCAGAGCATCTGAAGCTAAATCAAGGGACCCCAGCCACTCAGGCAGGTGGAATGCACATTTGCTGCCCTTTGCCTGGCCCTTCCTTCTTTCCCTTCCATAGCCTCCCCTACCCCACTCCCACACACACATCTTACCCCCACACACACACACACATCTTACCCTCCTCCCACACACACACACACATCTTACCCTACACACACACACACACACACACACACACACACACATCTTATCCCCCCACAGCAACTGCAACATTCCAGGGTTCATATGGTCATATGGTCGGGCTCCCTCTCTCCAGGCTAGCTTCCACTCACCTCGCAAAGAAGTGGTAGACCAGAGTAAGAGAGAGTGACTTCCCCAGGCTCTGCCTGCCTTTTCCCACATCTCATCTTTCTCCCTGTGTTCAGCATGCTGGAGTGAATGACAGGAAAACCTTGTCTTACACCTGGAGCCTCTGCCCTGGAGACGCAGGGTCCCTGTGGCCAATGGGGAAAGGCCCAGGTTTCCCCTGGGTGTTCTCATCCAGACCCAGAAGAGTCTCATAAATTCATGAGCTTAGCAATCATATCCCGTGGCATCACTTGGGCCCCTGTCGCCCTCTGTAAAATGCCTGTGGGAGAAGAAGCCACCATGGGGAGTGCTGAGAGCCCTCTGGATGTGCAGACAGCCCAGCACCCGAGCTGTGTGCCTGCGACAGGGACCGGCCCCCATGAAAGCTCTGACCAAAAAGAGAAAAGGCAGGTGACATCTGTGGATATTTACAGCCCCACACAGCATGAAGGAAGGTGCCGAAAGATGCTTGTCTGACAACAAAACCCATTCCAACAGCTGGAACCGCTCCAGGCTGGGATGAAGTATCAAAGGGCCCACAATCTCATCAGCAAGGCCATGCTGTCTGTTGAAGCTGAGAACAAGAACAGATGCCAAGTGGAAAGGCCCTCAACTCGTCCTCCCCACCAGTCTAGGGCCCAAAGTTTACCACAGATGCCAGGAAGGAGGCAGATGTTTAAAGTGACTGAGTGGGAGGAGAACCAAAATGGCGGCATGAGGTATATACCTAAATGTGCAGCCTCCCACAAACTACATTATAAAAATACAGCTATAAAGATAAACGGCCATCCTCCAGAACCAAGGGAGGGAAAGCTTTACAGCTAGAAGGCAAGAGAAGGAGTGCAGTGAGACTGAGTAGAAGTTCCCGGTGCCAAAACTGAGAGGTATGGACATGCATGAAACGGAGGCAGCACAGGCAAAAGGGGGCGGCTGCAGCACCTAGGTCCACGGCTTGGAAGGAGATTATAAACTCTGGGATCACACTGAATGCGATGCGGGCTGTCGGGCAACAGGACGGAAGACGAGTGGCTTCTAGCAGAGCTGTTCGCAGAGATCACTGATGCGGAGAGCTGAGACTCAGGGACTCAGGGGCGTGCAGATGCCAGGACTTGGAGAAACCAGGCCAGGGAGAAGCTGCAGAGTCAGTGGAGGGGCAGCCATAGCAAGTTGCTCTGTCCCGGTGATTCTGAGACCCCACCCCACCCAACTTATAACCCTGCCCAAGCTGTGCGCCTGCCTGCCTGCAGCATAACCTTAGGGTCTGCAGCTGGGACAGAACTCCAAAAGTTCCAAACCTCAAACAATGAGGAGAAAGGCCTGCAGGTCATTTCTTCCCAGTGATACCTCCCAGTGATAACTACAGCAGGACAGTGCACCCAGTCCTCAAAGGTGTACAACAAGAGTGTCCACCCCAGGTGATTAGGGAAGCTGAATCACTGGGCCCTATAGGACACCTAGCACAGAAAGCCACTCTATCAATGCAGGGAAGCAGCCAAAATGCGGAGACAAAGAAACAGGTCACAAATGAGAGAAATGGAGAAAAGCAAACCACCGGATATAGAGTTCAGAACTATGGTTTTAAGGTTTTTCAAGAATTTTCTAGAAGCCGCCGATAAACTTAGTAATATTCTACAGAGATCCAACAGCAGGCTAGAGGTTTGCAATAATCAAGTCAAAGATTTGAAACATGAAAAAGCAAAAAGCACCCAACTGGAAGAAAAAAAAGAAAAAAGAATCCAGAAGTGTGAAGATAGTGTAAGGAGCATCTGGGACAACTTTAAGCGTACCGACATCAGAATTATAGGGGTGCCAGAAGAAGAGAGAGAGCAAGAGATTGAAAACCTATTTGAAGAAATAATGACAGAAAACTTCCCCCATCTGGTGAAAGAAATAGACTTACAAGTCCAGGAAGTGCAGAGGATCCCAAACAAAAGGAATCCAAGGAAGACCACACCAAGACACATCATAATTAAAATGCCAAGGGCATAAGAAAAAGAGATAATCTTAAAAGCAGCAAGAGAAAAGCAGTTAGTTACCTACAAGGGAGTACCCATACGACTGTCAGCTGATTTCTCAACAGAAACCATGAAGGCCAGAAGGGAGTGGCAAGAAACATTCAAAGTGATGAATAGCAGGAACCTACAACCAAGATTACTCTACCCAGCAAGGTTATCATGTAAAATTGATGGTCAGATAAAGAGCTTCACAGACAAGAAAAAGCTAAAGGAGTTCATCACTACCAAACCAGGATTATTTGAAATGCTGAAGGGCATTCTTTAAGAAGAAGAAGAAGAAGAAGAAAAAGGTAAAAATAAAAAGTATGAACAACAAAGTGACAACAAGTACATATCTATCAACAAGTGAATATAACAAGTCAATAGAAATATCTGATGAACAGAATAAACTGGTGAATAGAATATAAGTAAGGGCATAGAAAGGGAATGGACTGACAATTCTCAAAGGGACATGAGGGGTACAGGAAGAGACTGGACAAAAATCTTACACCTATGGATGAAGACAGTGGTGGGGGTAAGGGCACGGGGTGGAGGGGAACCAGGTGGAGGAGAGCTATGGGGTTTTTTTTTTTAAAAAAAAGGAACATCTGTAGTAATCTGAACAATAAAGATTTAATTACTAAATAAATAAATAAATAAATAAATAAATAAATAAATAAATAAATAAAATGACCGAGTGGTCAGGCCCTATGAAGTCCTCTTCAGCTCAGCCAGACAGACAGCAGTAGCAACAATGGCATCTTCCTCATCCTGTTGCTCGGCCTCTACCTTCCCCATTGACTCTGCAGGGCCTCATGTAGTAACATTAGCATTAGCCTCAGTTACTCAACTATAAAATGAAGATATACATCCACCAGCTGAACCTCATAAAATCATTCATTCATTTATGAAGCACACCACATTCCAGCTCTTTGCCAGTGGCTGGGGAAATAGAAATATGCATGACAAGGATATAACCTGCACAGAGGTCAGTCAGTGAGAAGACTCTGCATGGTAAATGGCATAGAGGTCCAGCCTCACAGGTTGGAGAAGATCAGGGAAGTAAGGAAGTTGAGTCAGAGAAGGTAGGCAGTTCTTTCAAGAAACTCACCTGAAAAAAGAAACCCAAGGTAGGGTCATGGCTTAAAGGCAATGTAAAATCAGTAACACTGTCTTCTTAAAAACTAGAGGCCTGGTGCACAAAAATTTGTGCACTGGGGGGGGGGGGTCCCCTCAGTCCAGCCTGTGCCCTCTCGCAGTCTGGGACCCCTCAGAGGATGTCCACCTGCTGGTATGCCTGGCCAGCCTGGGTGAGGGGCTGATGGCTGTTTCCGGCTGCCCACAGCCCCTTCAGGGCTCGGGTCCCTACTGGGGTGCCTGGCTGGAAGCAGGTATCTGGGATTTATTTAACTTCTATAATTGAAACTTTGTTGCCTTGGTCCCCTGCTCAAAGTTTGGGTTGCCTCTGGCAACCCAAGGTCCCAGCCTGGCAGGTATCTGGGGTTTGTTTATCTTCTATAATTAAAACTTTGTAGCCTTGAGTAGAGCTCAGGGCTGCAGGGCCCTGGCTTCCTCCATTGCTGGGGCAACTCCAGCTCTGTGGACACTGCCATCTTAGTTGAGTTAATTTGAATATTTGCTCCTGATTGGCTGGTGGGTGTGGTTGGTGGGTGTGGCTTGTTGTGGTTAATTTGCATATTACTCTTTTTTTAGATTAGATGAGTAATGCTTAATGTGTATGTGCTGATGGGAAGGAACCAGTGGGCTAGAAATATGGAAACTATAGAAGAGAGGGAATGCCCGGTGGAGTGGAGTCCTGAGAAAATGAGCTATGCTAGATCCAGAGCCAGGCATTGATGAAGGAAGTTCCCCCGAGTCCCTACCTCTGTGCGTCCCACAGCATCTCAAATATATCTTTAGCAACACCTTTATTTCATAGCATTAGGGTTATTTGCTCACTCCGCTGCCCCTAGACACACACACACACACACACACACACACACACACACACACACCAGCTGGGAGCTCCTAGGATCTCTCCTTTTCATCAATGTGACCCAAGCATCTAGCACAGTGACTGGAATCTCCCAGGCACTCAGTTATTTGAATAAATGGCACTACTCACTTTAATGATAGCCATAGTAGGCAAGTCTCAGGAATATTGTGAGATTCACTGAGAATCATTTCCCTAAAATGCTGAGCTCTGCAGATTAGCCAGGAGGCTGCAGCCTCCTCCCAGGAGAACTCCTTCTGGCTTTGAATCCTCAGCCATTCAAAACACAAACACACTCATACCCAGAGCTCGAGCCAGGGGTGAAATGTCAACATCATCTTGGACTTAAATCAATCAGCTCAAGGCTTGGATGCACTAGCTAAGCCACCTCGCCCTGGACCTGTCCTTGCCTATATGGGGGCCCAGAGGGTTCATTTCCTGTCTTGGCCAGGACTCCAACTGAAAAAAAGAAAGAAAGAAAAAATCCCCTACTTAAACTTTTCATCTCCTGCTGACTGTGTGGCAGATCTTCTCCACAACACCAAGGCAACATTAGGTCCGGCCTCTAATACACTATGGAACAGGCCATCTTAGGTACTGCAGGAAGGGGCCAGCCCAGGGGCCAGTTGACCTTTCCCTTGTGCTAGGACAACTTGGGTCAGATTTCTCAAGATCTCACAGGTCCCAGGTGGCTTAGTGTAAAAAGCATTCAATCAGGAGCAAAGACTTAGGTTCTAATTCTGCATAGGCCACTTCTCCCCTGGTTGACCTCGGCCAAGTTCCTAGTTCATAGGCATCTGTCTTCTTCATGTGTCCTCACATGGCAGAAGAGGGGAGGGAGCTCTCTTTTATTAAGGCACTAATTTCATTTATAAAACAGTCTCCACCTTCATGAACTACTCCTGCCAAAGTTTTCTCCTCTTAACATCATCACTTTGCGGGGAACAAGTTTCAACATATGAATGACGGGGGGGACACTCATTCAGCCTATAATAGCATCTATACCATGGTAATATAGAACTATGTGACTATACTCTCTAAAGTATAAAGTACCATTTCAAAGGTAAAAACATAATGGCATGATGAGATGATGCTGGTGAAGATAATGATGTAACCTCTGCTGCCAGTCAACTGAACTAACCGAAGGACATCTACTGGTAGAATGTGACTTAAGGAGTTACTTTTAAAATTAAATATAGTGGTGAAGTAATAGCACTGTATACCATGTTTAATGCTGATTCCTTTGATCAGCACTGGTGAGTCAACAGCCTTGAACTCTAAGAACTTAGAACCCTAAGTGCCACATACTCTTTGGGGCAACACAAGGGGAACCAGATGATGACACTCTCTGCCTTCCAGAACCTCTCAGCCTGTCCATACCAGCAACCTTTCTCGGAACTAAACTGGCAATATGATTCAAAAGCCTTAACTCAATAATTCCGCAAGGATTTATCCTAAGGAAATTATTAAAGGCGTGGGGAGAGATTTTAGTAAAAAGACATTCACAACCATCTAGTTCCAATAATGATGGAGTAGCCTGTATCACACTAACTCTACTTTAGATAAAAATTATAAACTCTAGATTAAATTTTTAAACAACCACTCACAAAGTTCCAGTTCCAGTAATGATGGAGTAGCTTCTTTAGATAAAAATTCTAAACTCTAGATAAAAATTATAAACAACTATTTAAAGACACTAGAAACCAACAAAAACTCAGCATAAACTGAAGGGAAGTCAATACTTGCAAAAAGGGAACAGCACTGAGTGAATTCTATATTATATGGCTTTTCCCCTGAGGGTACACCTCAGGTCAGACAGTGCAGAGTGGTCAGAACTCAAGTCAAAAGCTACAGTTGTTTAGATTTAAGGCTGCCAGAGAACCTGGAAATTGAGGGAAGAAATCTAATAAGGGAGTAGGCATACAGAGCAGAGAGCCCCAAACTCTGTATACAAACTCCCCTGAAATTATGGGCTGACTCCTGAAATGTACATGTGTAAGCAAGATTCCAATGAGCTCAGTAGAAAACAATAGTGGGAAGGCTACAAAAGCTGAGCAAAGATATAAGCTGCTACCCAACAAAAGGAAGATGATTTAGAGCTTAAGTCTCTCCAAGTTAGCAGGTATAGTTAACATCTCAGGCCTTGACTTTGAAACCACAGACAGTCTGTGCCTTAGAACAAAAACTATATCCTAGGTCTAAGGGGTTTACATACATGCTCCAATAAAGTATTAAAAAACAAGCCTTAATAAATTTACCATTATTAGTCTACCATTAACTGCTTGCTAGAACAAAAATTAATGCTCTTCAAGGAAACCAAAACCTCTACAACATATCAAATTTTTTCAGTATATAACCAAAAGTTATTAACAAGGGAAGGAAGGAAGGAAGGAAGGAAGGAAGGAAGGAAGGAAGGAAGGAAGGAAGGAAGGAAGGAAGAGAGAAAGAAAAGTAATTGTGACCAAAGTCAAGAGAAAATTGTCAATACATAGAAACCCTAAGATGACCCAAATGTTGGAGATAGAAGATAAGGACTTAAAAGTTGTTGTTATATATAAGTTCTAGGATATTAAATAAATCATGGTCATAATGATTTAATAGGTGGGAAAATTTTATCATGGAAACAAACAAAAAATAAAATAGAAATTTTAGAACTGAAAAGTACAATGTCTGAAATGAAAATTTCACTGGATGGGCTTGACAGAAGATTACAGGTGTCAGAAGAAAGTCAATAAACTTTGAAGACAGATCAATAGAAATTATTCAATCTGAACAACAGAAGTGTAATAAAATAGAACCACAATAACAATACCAAGCTGTCTAACATGTGGGCGAATGGAATCTTGAAAGAAGAGAATAGGAAAGAAAACTATTTGAAAAAACAATGAACAAAAATTTTCTAATTTTTTAAAAACAAATACCAAAAAAAATATTGACTTATGGAAACAAATGCTCAAAGGACCCCAAGCAGGATTATGAAAATCCCACCTGGTAACATCATAGTCAAATGCTGAAAGACAAGGATTTAAAAAACAAAAAACAACAACAAAAGAACATGAAATAACCAAAGTGGGAGAGGAAACACATTCATAGAGGGGAAACAACAATATGAGTACAGCAGACTTTTCACCAGAAATAATAAGTGCCAAATGACAATGGATCAACCAATTTGTTTCAAGTACTGAAAGAAAAAAATTATCAATCCAGAATTATGAACTCAATGGAAATATTATTCAAAACAATGGAAAATAAAATTTTGGAGATGATGATTGGAGAAAATAGAACTCTTATACACTGTAAAATGGTATAGCCACTATGAAAACAGTTTTACAGTTCCTCAGCAAGTTAAACATAGAATTACCATATGATGCAGAAACCCCAATCCTAAGTATATATCAAGAAGAATCGAAAACAGGTGTTCAAACAAAAACATGTATATGAATGTTTATAACAGCACTATTCACAACAGCTGAAATATGGAAAAAACCCAAGTGTCCATCAATGGGTAAATGAAAAAACAAAGTGTGGTATATCCATATAATGGAATTTTATTCATTATTCAGATATATGCCACAACTTGGATGAAGCTTTAAAACATTATGCTAAGTAAAAGAAGCCAGACGCAAGAGGCCACATAGTGTATGGTTCTATTTATATGAAATATCCAGAATAGGCAAATCAATAGAGACAGAAGGCAGATTTGTGGTTGCCAAGGGCTAAGGGAAGGGAGAATGAGGAATGACTGCTTAATGGGTATAGAGTTTCCCTTTGAAGTGATAAAAATAAGTTCTGGAACTAGATAGTGGTGATGGTTGCAAAACTGTGAATACCACTGAATTATACACTTTAAACTGGTAAAAATTGTCAATTTTATGTCTGTGTTATTAATGTTATTAATGTTATTAATAATTTTATTAATTGTGTTTTACCACAATGTAATTCATTAATTAAAATTAAGGCAAAGTGAATACTAAAAAATTTTTTTTATTTGAGAGAATTTACTGCATGCGGATCTGCACTACAAGAAATACTGAAATATGCCCTAACCAGTTTGGCTCAGTGGATAGAGCGTCGGCCTGCGGACTGAAGGGTCCCAGGTTCGATTCCGGTCAGGGGCATGTACCTTGGTTGCGGGCACGTCCCCAGTGGGAGGTGTGCAGGAGGCAGCTGATTGATATTTCTCTCTCATCAATGTTTCTAGCTCTCTATCCCTCTCCCTTCCTCTCTGTAAAAAAAAAAAAAAAAAAAATCAATAAAATATATTTAAAAAAAAAAAAAAAAGAAATACTGAAATAGCCCTAGCCTGAGCCCCAGCACTGGCTCAGTGGATGCAGTGTTGGCCTGGGGACTGAAAGGTCCCGGGTTCAATTCTGGTCAAGGGCAGACCAAGCTCGATCCTCAGTATGGGGCGTGCAGGAGGCAGCCAATCAATGATTCTCTCTCATCATTGATGTTTTTATCTCTCCCTCTCCTTTCCTCTCTGAAATCAACAAAAATATATTTTTTTTAAAAAAAGAAATGCTGAAATAACTTCTTGGCGTTGAGGAGAAAGGATACCATATGGAAACTCAGAGTTTTAAAAAGAAATTAAAGATCACTGAAAATGATAACTATAAGATAAATAAAAGACTATTTTTTTTCTCCTTTCACTTTTTAAAAAGATTGTCTGGTTAATGCACAAATTATAATATTGAATTCTGAATCTTATAACAAATTTAGATTTCAAACATATGACAACAATAGCACAAAGAATGGTGGGGGTGGATAAATGGAGTTTTATTATTAATGGTTTCTTCTAATTTACATGGGATAGCCCCATGTTTACTCTATTTACTATGATAAGTTAAGGAAACAGACTATAATCCTTAGAAGAACAACTAAGAAGTCATACAGAAAAGTATAACTAAAAATCTAATAAAGGAAAATATTCAATTTCTGTTTCCAGTCATACCTACTCATGCTTTACTTGCCTTCTCACCATAAACAATTCAAAAATTGGACAAAATTTACAGAACAAATGTTCACAGACATTGAACACTATGAAACAATGATTCCTGGGAGAAGTAGAACCAACAAGGTGATTCCTGGAGGCACCTCCAGACCAGACTGCACGGAGCGGGCACTAAGGAAAACACAGCAATCTCCCTGAGCTGAAGAGAAAACAGAGTTAGGGAGGCTGAGGCGCATGTGGTGGACAGAATGTGAGAGAGAATAGAATTACATAGAAAAATAGCTATGGGGCCAAAACTTACTGAACTGTACTAGCATACTACTGCTGTAAGTGAATTCGATGTATAAAATAAGCTATATGTAAATTTCCACCTCCATAAAGTTGACTTTAAAATGTATAAATAATTATTAAAATAAAATATAGAAAACACGTATAGACCTATATTTATAAAATCCGTTATCAAATTCATTTGATAACAAATTTGTTATTGAAAACTTCCCCACAAAGAAAACTATAGGTCCAGGTGACTCTTTGAAGTCACAGAAGCTTTAATCATAAAGCCAAAAACTAGGGTTAGGGTTAAGGTTATCCTCAGGAGAGTGAATAAAATTGTGGTTGTTTATACAATGGAATAATGCCCAGTAACAAAAACGAATAACCTGATATGCATATAACAACATGAACACATCTCAAAAATTATGTTAAGTGAGAGAAACCATACATAAAAGGGAATCATAGCATATGATCTCACTTAAATGAAGTTTAAGAATAGGTAAACTTGATCTATGATGATAGAAATTAGAACAGTGGCTGCTTAGAGGTGGAAACTTTCTGGGAAGTGATAGAATGTTTAAGTATTTATCAAAACTCATCAAATTGTACACTTAGGACTGATGCAATTCAGCATATGTAAATTTTACTTGATTAAAAATATGTTTACAACAATGTTATTAATAATTTAAAATTAGAAGCTACTTAAACACCTTATGCTAGAGTTTAATAAAAAGTGTACCCAAATACCACAGCTACTAAAAATGATACTATAGAAAACTATCTATTGACAGGGAGAGATGCTCATGATAATTTTTAGGAAAAAGAAAGTTATCAAACAACATATACATTACAACTGACCTGTCAGCACAAAAATGGGTTGGAGACATTTACTTAAGTGAGACTTGAGGTCTACTTAAAAGGTGTCTTCACTCTTTCTACACTGAACATGTACTTG
The DNA here is from genome assembly GCA_004026665.1 of Murina feae. NCBI lineage: Eukaryota > Metazoa > Chordata > Mammalia > Chiroptera > Vespertilionidae > Murina > Murina feae. The sequence continues at coordinate 25,182 of PVJC01015901.1, forward strand.
CTTTTGTAATAAGAATAAATCTTTTTTGATAGATATAGTTATAGATTTGTATATACAGTTGGTCTTGTAATCATGGTAATTATGTCCTATAAAGGCACCAGGAACTCTGATTAGCAAATGCTGAACCACTGTTCCTAGAGGAAATACAGGGTTAGGTTCCTACGAGCACCACGTTTTTGTTAGCTGATCAATATGTAACCTTGTTTTATGTGTACTTCTACTTGAAGACACCTTATTGAATATAAACTGTTGACTAATTAACATTGAACTCATAACCAACAATAATATAACCAATGCCTGAACAAAGCTTATTTATCACATGCATTTTCTCCCTAAGGTACATCATAGCCTTTTGCACTTAAGAACACTAGGCAGCACTATGCTTGGAAAATTTTTAGACAACAGGATCTCCCCCAAGAAAGCATAAAAATGTGAAAAACATGGCATTAAACAGACCATGAAAAGGACACCTGAGTGAAGTATGGGAGATAAAACAAGAAGACAGAATTTCACCTTCTTCGACCTTAGCTGGGAGCATGCAAGTTGAACAACTCAAAATTTTTGCCTCTGTGCATATCTACAAATAACCACCAAAATGCTGCTAGTGTTGATTTGGGGGTTGCAAATAAACTTTATCCTGTAGGCCGGTTTACAAATACAGAATTTGCAAATAACTGGGATTGACCATATATGAGCATATCTATGAAGGAAAGTATCTCCAAGCCTTTGGCCTGCACTCCTGGAGCATCCAGGGAGGAAGGGGAGGAGGCTGTTAGGAAGGAGGACCTGGAGAGACAAAGAAGGGAGGAAGCAGGGCCAGAGAGAAGCCACCTGGGAGGCTGGAGCTACCTACCCCTAATGCAGTCACAAATCCAGAGTCAAAAGACCAGACAGACCTGAGTGCTTGGAAGGAAGACCAGACACAGCGAGAGAAAAGCACACTTCTCCTGGGGCACCGCATCTGAACCAAAGCAAAACCCACTGAGGAGAGCACCTCTGACCTGCAGGCTCCCCGGAGAGGCAGCAATGGGAACGAATGGAAATAACTTCCCCAAGACCCTCCACAGCCATCTCAGGAATGTGCTCAAATCGCAGACACCAGCTCCAATTCACCTTCTATCGTCACTGTTTCATTTCCGGGGATGCGAAATCTTCCCAAAGGCTTTCAGGAGCCAGTCCCAAATTCAGCCCAGGCCCTCGCACTCCCAGGAATCCTCAGCCGCACAGGCCAGCTGGGAAGTGGCCCCTGGATCCCGAGGCTCCCTGAAAAAGGCACACCTCACCCCACATCATCTGTGCTCTGTCCACTCCGTCTGCAAGAAGGATGACCCTTTCCAAGACATAACCTTACCTACAGAGGTCTGGGTCTTGCACTTGGCTCTTGGGAGGTTATCTCTGAGCCCTGGGAGTTACCTGTTTAATGACAGTGTCCTTGTTTACCTGAGTGTGCTGTCTGGCCCCATTGGGCTCCAGAGCCAAGCTGAGCCCACCTGGGGAAGGAAGGCCAGGTTCCGGACCCCATCCTCCTCTTCCCTGTGGGCACCAGCCAGGCAGAAGGGCGGGGCAGCGAGTGAGGCCCTCCTTTTGCTGCCACCCACCAGGTCCACCTGCCATCATGTAGAGCAGACCTGGCTTCAAGGCTGTAGGCCCTCACCTGCATTTGCTCAGAGCCCAAACTTCCAGCTCTGCCAGGCCTGGTTTCTGGGTGAGTCAGAGCCAGAATGAAAGAAATAGGCTGTGAGTCAGATCCCTTCCCCGAGGTCTCCTCCATTCCACCCCCACTCCCACCCCCGCCACCAACACACACAAGGACCCCACTTCAGTGCCATGGGTGGGGGGTGGGGGGTCAGCCTCACCCCAGTTTGACCAGTGCATAGCATTTGGTTCTAAGGTGTTGGGAAAAGGAAGGAAAACATGTGAAGAAACAGAGATCTGCTCAGAGGAGGAGGGCAGTGGGGGAAGCATAAAGGACTTGGAAACCCAGCCCAGCCAGTCCCGGTCCCCTGCCCCCGTGTCCCAGTACACTCACCCTCGTCACAGTTGCTCCCAGTAAAGCCAGGGCAGCACTTCCACTCCAGCGCTGTCACTGTTCGGTAGGACACTCTGTATGTGGGTCTGATCAGAGTCCTGTAACTAACACAAGGGCAGCGTCAGGACAGTGTGAGCACCCGGAGCACCCACTGTTCACCCCCAGTCCCAACTCCTGCAGAGCCAGCCCAGCCCAGGACTCTGGGAGCTGCCCAGCCAGTGGATCCTGTGGCCCCAGCTCTGTGCTTCTAGCTGTGTGACTGTGGGGAAGTGACCATCCCTCTCTGTGCTTCAGTTCTGCCTTCATGAAAGTCTCTAGGTGCGGCCACCTAGAGTGGGAAACTGTCTTGCACACCGACTGTAGACTGAACTGTGTCCCCAGAATTCACATGTTGAAGCCCTAACCCCCACACACATACTGAGAAAAGGCAATGTGGGGACACAGAAGGCAGCTGCCTGAGAAAATAAAGGTCAGTTGTTGAAGCCACCCAGCCTATGATATTTTGTTATGGCAGGTCAAGGTAAGAAAATGACCAAAATAATGAATAAGGAAAAGGAAAATACCATCAGAACCTGTGCAACTTCCAACCACCCACAGCTCACTGAACTCCAACCTTTCCCCCGTCATTATTTCCTTTTGTTGGTTCATCTAACGAATGCTTTTTTAGTGCCAACTACATGCTATACTGTGGTCACAGGTGGATAAACTGAGTCCCCACCTTCGAGAAAATCACAGCCTAGGGGATGAGGCCCTTTGGTGAAAACTTGCGATCCAATAGGGGGGCTCCCGCAGCAACACAACGCTCCACAAATGGCTGTGGCCTCCATAATAAAATTGCAAGTCCTATAGTTTCCATTTTTTTCTAACAAGTAAATTTGATACTTATTTTGTATCAAACTTATTTTGGAATTTTGTGAAACTCCAAGAATAGTGAGTATAACATATTTGGCCAAATTTCACAAGGGGGGGAGGTCAATTCAGCCCTGTTATTCACTCTCCATGCATCATTATAACTGTGCTGCTTGATCAAGTTGGCACAACTCCCTCTTGAAGGCATAACTCCATGACTTCACAAAATCTGAATCTGCTGACACTGAGCAACTTAACCGGTGAATGGGAAAATTATGAATTAATTGGTAGCAGCAGGCATGACATTTCAAGATGCAATGACAGGAAAACATATGGGTCACGTCTTGAATTTCAGAAATACCTCACCAAATCTGAAAAATCCTGTTACACTAATTTCTCTTTTTTAAAAAAATCTTCACTCGTGTTTCGTAAACATTCCAGCAAATCAGCTTCTTCCCCCTGGAGAGCTAAGGAGGGTGTGGCTGCGTGCAGCCAGGGGCAGGAGCCTTGTGCCCACCACTGGGACCTGGAGAGTAAACCCAGGCCTTTAGACTCTAGGTCCTCCCCCACCTTCCTCCCCTTCCCCCCGCCCCACCCCCCTGTGCCCAGGAAACAACTGGAACAGGCTAGTGGGGATAGGGAGTGGCGGAGAAACAGTGTCACCACATCTTAAAGCAGGTGGCCTGGTGAGACATAGCTGGGTTAATGAGCCTGGGTCCAAGGAGTATAAACACAGTGTCCGCATTATAAACACATTTTCACACTTACACATCCATTCACTTACACGCTCACTCACACCTCACATACTCACATTCAGTCACACACAAACACTCTCGCGCGAGCGCTTTCACACACCCAACACTCGCAGGCTCACACGCTCACACCCCTTCCTGCTGCAGACCTCCCAGCCTGAAGCAGGCCCGGCTGGGAGAGGGAAGAAGCCTTCATTTAGGCAAAAGATGCCAGTTTTATTGTGGCAATCATTTCATAATTTATGTTCTTCAAACTATCAGGCTGTGCACCTTAAATTTATACAATGGTGACATCAATTATTTCTCAGGAAAATGGTTGGGGGAAGAAGGTACAAAATAAATTATGTAGCAAAAAAAAAAAAAATTAAGATACCTGTTTTTCAATTAATTCCTAGAATAACATTATTGCTTTGGCTGAGAGAGATCAGAAAAGCTTCAGAAGCCACTTGGGGCAGACAGATAGGGCAGGAAAGGATCAAGTCGCTTATTGCTTATGTCCTGCCCAATGCATCTGGTGCCATGAAAGGGTTCCTCCCATATCCTCAGCGCCATGGGACGGATGGAGCCCTGGGCTTCGGGCTCTGCCCCCCTGTGCACAACATGAACTTGGACACGTTCCTCAACCTCCCTGAGCCCATTTCCTGGTCTGCATGACGAGGACCCCGTGGAGACCAGAGTGTGGTGCGTAGGGGTCCCTGGGAGGGCATATGTGTGAGGCATGGAGAGCAGAAAGGGGTACACAGATGCTGGGTTTGCAAAACACAGACCTGACCTCGTCATTCCCAGCCCACACCCTTCGGCAGTCCCCACTGTGGTCAGGAGAGTCTGACCTGCTTAGCCCGTGTGCAGGCCCTTCTCCAGCTCACACAGCTTCCCTGCGGCCCGTGTCATAGACTGCCCCTTGGCCTCCAGCCTGTGAGCTCTCCAGAATGCACCAGGCACTCTTCAGTCCACAACTTGAAAGATGATGATGATAAAAATACCAATATTTGTAGATATAACAAGAGCTTTGATTGAGTGTTCACCATGTACCAGGTATTGTTCATAACAACCCTAAAAGATGAATTCTATTACATTTCCTACTTTACAGATGAGAAAACTGAGGCAGAGAAGTTAAATAGCTTTCCCCAGGTGGTGGAACTAGGACCCAAATGCAGGCAGAATTGGCAGAGCCTAGCAATACTAGTGTGTGTCCATTCCTTCCTACATCTGCACGAGGTACTGATCTCTGAACCAGAGGGAGAGCTCATCTTTCTGTCCCTCATTTTGAAGCCATGCTCTGGCCTGTCCCTCTATGGGACCAAAAGGAACCAGGTGGCCTGTGAAGTCCAGGAGCAGGGCTCACCAGTAGGTGGCGCTACTTCACCAGCCCAGAGGGCAGGGCTCAGCATGGCTGACCTTTCCAGTCTTACCTGAAGGTTCAAGGTGGGCTCAGTATTGATGGCCTCTCCATAGGTCTGCTCAAGAAGCTGAAGAGCTTCATCCTTTTACATCCATGAGGAACTCCCAGCCCTTGCACTGGGGTCCAGTCTGCAAACCCAGATCTTTCTAAAAATGCAGATCAAGTTTTGTGACTGCCCTCCCTTAAAATGGCTCCCACAGACTAAAGAACAAACTCTTTATGTCAGTAAAAAAGGCCCTGCCTACCTGTCTACCATCCCTCCTATCACCACAGCCAAGGCTCCTACCTCCAGCGCACAACAAACTGCACATTCTGTCCACAGGCCTTTGCATGTGAATGCTCTCCCACCTTTATTCCGTTCTATTGCTCTGCTTTTCTGTCTTTGCACCAAAACCATGCTGTCTTAATAAATGTAGCTTTATAGTAAGTCTCAAAATCTAGTAACATAATCTTCCAATTTTGTGATCTTTCAAAATTGTCACAGATATCTAGGTCCTTTGCATTCCCATAATTTTTTTAAATTTGCGTATCCATTTCTGCCCCCCAAAATATCTCACCATGATTTTGATAAAAGATTACATGGACTCTATAGGTCAATTTCTAGAGAACTGACATGTTAATAATATTGAGTCTTCCTGTCTATGGCAGAACTTTCCATTTATTTATACCTTCTTTCATTTTTCTCAGCAGGGTGCACATCTTTTATTAAATTTACTCCTAGGTATTTGTCTTAGTCTGCTCAGGCTGCCATTATAAAATATCCTAAACTGAATGGCTTAAACAAGAATTTATTTTCTCAATATTCTGGAAGCTGGGAAGTCCAAGATCAAGATCCCAGCCAATTCAGCTTTTGGTGAGGACTCTCTCCTGGCTGACCCTTTCTCACTGTGTGCTTGCATGGCCTTTCCTCCGTGTGTGTGTTGCAGCGAGAAAATTCTGGTATTTCTTCTTATAAAGGCACTAATCATATTGGATCATTTATCCCATTTAACCTTAATTACTTCCTTAGGGACCCCATTTCCAAATGCATTCACATTGGGGGCTTCAACATATGAACTTGAGAAGATACAAACATTCACCCCATAACACTACTTAATGCTTTTTTATTTTACTGTGCAGGAGGTTTTTACGTGTCACTTTCCCCTTGCTTCTGCTAGTGTGTAGTGTGTGTTTCATTTATTTGTATCAGCCTTGTACCTTAGTCCATTCCAGGTGCTATGATAGAATGCTTTAGCCTGGGTGGCTCATAGGTAACACAAATTTGTTTCTCTTAGTTCTGGAAGCTGAAGCCCAAGATCAAGATGCTGGCAGATTCCATGTCTAGTGAGGGCTCACTCCCTGGTTCGTAACAACTATCCTCTCACTATGTCCTCATGGGTAAGGAGGGGTAAGAGAACTCTGTGGAGTCTCCTTTATAAGAACACTAATTCCTTTCATGAGGGCTCCACACGCATGACCTAGTCACCTCTCAAAGGCCCTACCTCCAGACATCATTATGTTGGGGTTAAGATTTCAGCATATGAATTTGGAGGAGGGGACACTTGTATCCAGTGACCTTAATAAGTCCATTTATTCGTTCTAGTACTATATTTGCCTATTCTTTTGGATTTTCTATGTACACAGTAATGTGATCTGTGAATAAAGAGTTCTTTATATTCTCTGTTTCTGATCTGTTTGCTTTTTATATCTTCTTCTTGAGTTGTCGCCTACAGTATGATGTGGATAGAAGTGGTAAGTGATCCTCTGCTTGTTCCCATGCTCAAGGGGAATGTGTACAATATTTCAGCAATTAAGTATGACATTAGCTGTTCTGTTATCTTTAGTAGATTGAGGACATTCCCTTCTATACCTAGTTTGCTGAAATTTTTTCTGTCATGAATGGGTGCTGAATTTTATCAAATGATTTTTCTATATCTATTGACATGATCATATCATTCTTACACTTTACTCTGTTATTTTGATGAATCACATTAATTAATGTTCAGATGTTAAACCAACAAAGCATTCCTGGGGTAATTCCCATTTGGTCATGATGAATTATACTTTTTATATCTCTCTGAATTCTATTTTCTAATATTTCATTTTGAATTTTTACATCTATAATTTTTAAGGGATATAGTTGGAATTCTTTATCTCTTGAAAAATATTCCAGAAACTGATAAGGGGGATCACCTCCAGGGTGGGTGGAGGCCTTCATTGTTACTCTGCACTCTACAATGCTTATGGTTTTGAATTTTGTGCCTTTTAAATCATTCAAAAAGGAATGAAATGTAAATGCTAAATAAAAAACAGATGATACTGTTATGGGTTGGATGTTTGTGGCTCTCCCTCCCTCTCCCCAAATTCATATGCTGAAAACTCTAACCAAAACTCTAATTCAAAGTGTTAGTATTTAGAGGCGGGGCCTTTGGGAGGTATTAGGTTTAGATGAGGTCATGAGGGTGGAGCCCCTGTGATGGGATTGATGTCCTTATAACAAGAAGAGAGATGAGCGCTCTCTCTCCTCTATGAGCAGACACAGAAGGCAGCTGTCTGTAAGCCAGAAAGAGGCAGGAACTGAACCTGCCACACCTTGATCTTAGACTTCCCTGACTCCAGAACTGTGAAAAGTAAACGTCTGTTGCTTAAGCCACCCAGTTTATAGCATTTTGTTACAGCAGCCCAAGGAAATTAATACATATTTACAGTAAGTGATTAACACCATTTCTAGGAGATGCAAATGCTAATAAATGTTACCTATTGTGATGGTTAGGTTTTTTTCTACTATTTTAAATTTATTGATTTGTTCCACCCATCCATGAATTCATTGGTCAACTCATGCATGTGCCTGGACTGGGGGTCAAACCCAAAACCCTGTACATCAGGACAATACTCCCACCTCTGAGCCACCCACCAGGGCTTGATGGTTAGTTTTATGTGTCAACTTGACTGAGGTAAGGGATGACAAGACAACTGGAAAAACAACACTTTGGGTTGTGTCTGTGAGGGTCTTTCCAGAAGAGAGCAGCATTTGAATTGGTGGACTGAGTAAAGAACATCACTGCTGGTGAAATTGTAAATCGGTGCAGCCACTATGGAAAATAGCATGGAGGGATCCTTAAAAGGTTAAAAATTTAATTATTATAAGACCCAGCAATCCCACTCTAGGTATACATCCAAAGGAAACCAAATCAGGGTTCCTTGCAATATTATTCACAGTAGTAAAGACATGGAAACAAGCTAAATGTCCATCAACAGATGAATGGATAAGGAAAATGTGACCCTAATTAATTTAAATTTTAAAATTTCGTTAAAAATAGGAAAATGTGATTTATCTACACATATACACAAAGGAATACTATTCAGCCATAAAAAGAAGGACATCCTGCCATTGGTGACAACGTGGATGAATCTGGAGGGCTGTATCTGAAGTGAAATAAACCAGACACAGAAAGACAAATATGTCATGATCTCATACATGGAACACACACAAAGCAGAGCTCATTGTAACGAAGAGTATAATGGTGGTTAGCAGAGGCTAGGAGTTGGGAGCATGGGGGTGGGGGGAGAGGGGGTTGATCAAGCTTTCAGTTATAAGGAGAGTACGTTCTGAAAACTTAATGCACAGCATGGTCACTGTGATTAATAACGTATCATATACTTGAAATTTGCTAAGAGAGCAGATGCCAAGTGGTCTCACCACACACAAAAAATGGTAACTGTGGAAGGTTGGGAGGTGATAGATATGTTAATTAGCTTGATTTGCTAACCATTTCACAATGTGTATATATATAAAAACATCACATTGTATACCTTAAATATGCACAATTTCTATTTGTAAAAAAATAAATCTAAATAAAAGCAAAATATTAAAATTAACCGTTTCTCCGAGACAGGGTAAGCCACGCCCACCAGCCAATCAGAGCGGGTGTATGCAAATTAGCCCAGCCAACATGGCAGCTGCCACTCACGGACCTGAGTAAACAGCCCTTTCCATTGTGGCAGGAGGGAAAGTGAAGCTGAGCCCTTCAGCTCAGCTCTGATTAAACTGCCTCTAGCAGTTTTGAAACATTGTAACAATCATAGAATCCTCCGGAGCTGAAGGAAAGAGCAGCTCCGGCCTAACCAGTAAAAGTAACAATTGTCTCATTATAGACGCTGCGAGGTGAAGCAGAGGAGGCTTCGTTAGTAGTTAGAAGGCCGCCTTAAAGGAACAGTGTAT
>PVJC01015902.1:0-34428 GCA_004026665.1 Murina feae
GGGAGCGGGAAAGCAAGCTCTTGGGAACTGGGGGCCTGCTTGGCGGCTCCCCAGGTCCCTTCCGGGGATCAGGGAGCAGAAAAAGGCTGGCCTGACCACGAGGCAGGGTTTTCTCTGCTTTCTGGTGGCTGGAGGAAGATAGGCAGTAGGCAAGCTTGGGAGGCAGGCAGCACCCAGCCCTGGCCAACAGCTCAAAAAAGAAAACAACATGCAGGGGAGGGCAAGAGTTTGAGAGATCCCCCAGCAGGTAGACACACACAGGAGGACTGCTCTCAGCCTCAGATGTGGCTGGGGGCAGGTCCCCAGTGGCCACACACACACACACACACACACACACACACAGAGCACTGGCAGACTGGGGCCATCATAGGACACCCACTGAGGGGTTCCAGACTGTGAGAGAGGGCAGGCTGGGCTGAGGGATCCTCCCCCTCTCCCCCATGCACGAATTTCGTGCACCGGGCCCCTAGTATATATATACACACACACACATATATGCATATTAGGGATATATATATATATATATATATATATATATATATATATATATAATCTCCAATAAAGTCAATTAAAAACCTTGATTGCAATGTTTATTATTATTATTTGAAATGAACAGCCCTACCAGAATTTTCTGTATTAGTTACATATTAGGATAGATTACTAATTCCAAGAAGAGAGCCATATGTCATTTAATGCTTCTGTTTTAAAAATACTTTTGGTGAGGAGACATGCTGTCAATTCAGTTATAGGAAAAAATAATAATACTTAAAAATAACTTAAATTTAAAATTTAATTGCCCAATAATTTACTTTCTAGGATGACAGAATTAACTAGCATTAAACTTAATTGCCAGTGATTGTTATGACAGAAGATGTAATTCTTATCACTGTCTTCTTCTCTTTCTCATAATGTTGCAATCTATAATATTCAGAATGTGATAATGTTCAGAAATGGTGTAAGTATACATTTCTATTCTTAACAATAAATGTAATAATTATACATTCTACAAGACTCTCTTGTTAGAAGGACTCACTTGCTTTAGATATTTAAAGCTGTGATCCATTCTTCATTTGTTTAGACAACATAAAAAAAATAATCATGAAGCACTAATGATATACCAGGGACTGTATTGGACACTGGAGATGCAGAAATAAGAACTCAGTGTTCACAATTCAGGATTTGGCTTTAATGAGAAGACTGACTTGAAAATAGTCCAACCTATGCCCACCAGGTAATTGGTTAAAATAGACATATGGCACAATAAGAACCTGGACGAAGGCCCTTGTTTGTTTTGAAGCGAAGAAGTAGATTCTATGTGGGAAAAGCATTTTAATTGATATTTAAAAGATAGGTAGAGATTGTAAACTTAGGTAAGTGTACTATACTCACAAGAAGTTAATATAGAAGAGTGTGGAGGTGGGGCGTGGCTCTCGTCTGTTCAGTTATGTAGGAAGGTATTCAGTGTTGCCAGAGGCAAATATTTGAGATGAGACCTAGGAGGTGCAGACATTGGGAGGTAAGGCTGGGTCACTAACTAGGAAGGAAAGCATACAGGACTTTGCAGGCCTGAGTTTTAAAATATTACCTTTCTGTTGGGAACCATTCAGAATTTAAGGCAAAACAGCAACACCATCATTCTTTAAATACAGAAAACCAACTCTTGAAATATTTCTATGATAGACTTGTTAAAAATCACTTAATAAGAACCTATCTATCAAATCAGGAGTTATACTAATATGTATGTGGAATACATTATTTTCCTAGGTGATGTTGATACTCTCAGATGCTTTAGATGAGCAATAATGAAAAATAAATTGTCATGACTTCTTCATGTGAATAAAACATTATTCTGATAAGTGAATTAGTCTCAAGTTTGCTAACCACATTCAGAAAAACATGAAGTGAGAAAATATTAGCTCCTATTGCCGCAAGCACTCACTGCTCTGCCCATCTTTAGTTTCAAGTTTTCTTTCCTCTAGCCCAGATACTTTCTATCCTCTGCCATTCCAGCTTCTATTTGTTATTCTGTGTCCTCACGATATAGTATTTCCTGGTGTTAAGAGTAGATTTTTCCTGGACAATGTGGCTCAGTGACTGAGCATCAACCTATGAACAAGGAGGTCAGGCTTCAATCCCCGGGCGGGCCACATGCCTGGGTTGCGGGCTCGATCCCTAGTAGAGAGTGTGCAGAAGGCAGCTGATCAATGATTCCCATCATTGATATGTCTATCTCTCTTTCCCTCTTCCTTCCTCTATGAAATCAACAAAAGTATATTTCAATAGTGGATGTTGAGTGGTATAGATGTATACAAAATGAATGGATTAGGCTGGACAACTAGACTTCCTACAATTAGGAAAATCATGAATTTAAAATTGTTTTGTGGTTTACAGACAAATGAGAAAATACATGCAAATCACCTAGAATAATGCTTTGCATAGTCTCCCATAGAAGCACTAATGTATGTAAAAGCAGCTCCCATTTCTCTCAGGCAGATAGCACATGGTGATGGTGATTCACACCTCTGTGTCTAGGAGAGCTAAATGCCAGCATGAGGGCAAAGAATGAGAAGAAAGCACCAGATTGCAAAGTGCATCCCATCTGGTATTGCATATATATATTCTGTGGTGGCTTTATTTTTTTCTTTCATCTTGAACAGGAAGATATTTCTTTGGAAATTGTGATCCAAAGAAAGGAAACAGGATGGTTTCAAGACCAGCTGATAAGTTCATTCTCAAGGATAGAGAATATGCAAACTGTAAAGTGGTGACTCAGGAAAGACAGCTCTGCCATTGGCAGCTGCGCCAGCTTCTGGCTATGACATTGAGCATGCTGCATTGTCACAAGGTGTCAGCTGAACATGACAAGAACTTCAAGGGTATTGGCTTTAGATTCTTTTAGAGTAGGACTCTAGTAATGTCTAAACAAGCAGTCAGATTCAATCTCCTGTCTCCTCACTTCTACACACACACACCACACTGCAGTCATGGAACTCTCAAAAGAGCTACCAAACTCAGTTACCAAAGTTGTAGACAAGAGAACTTGAGTTTAGGACATGGTCCCTGAATCAAGAAACAGTACAGATTGGAATAATATGGGGGACAGAGGAAAAAAGTAAAGAGATGCTATGACAAGGGGTTACATGATAATAGGACTCACCTTGGGGTCAATGTCCCCCAGTTCTGTCAATGAACATGTGACAGAGTGACCTTTGTTTCCAGTTCTTCCCGATGGTGAGGAAAGACCATTGCTGAATCTTCTGTTCTGATCCAATTTGACATGAGATTGGTTTTCATGTGTATATGTGTGTGAGAAGGTGTGTTCATTAGTGTATCCAATTATGGATCTCTGATGGGAAAAGGCAGGAAAACAGGATAAGGACTGAAATATCGCATGATATGAAACATAATGGCAATCTCAGGCACAATTAGTATTTTCCATTAGAATTACACAGACTCACAATGCCTAGTTGGTTCCAACACTTTAAAATGATTTAATCATCTACTTAAGCAAACAACTTGCAAAATTTGACTGAACCAAGAACTGAACTGAATTAATTCAGAAAGGCAAAATCTGTGTAGATGAAGTCAGAATCATCATACTCATTCTCAGTCATGTGCCATTATATTTATTCCCTACAACACTAGCCTTACAGGTCTACTGCCACTTCACAATGTGGACATATGGTGAGGATATAGGACTCTGGTCCTAGCAGCTCATTTATTTCTCGATTATCTTGACTTAACTTATTTCTTTAGAGTGAATTTGGTACAGCAGCTCGTTAATTACTGAGTTTAAGGGCACGTGTGTGAAGCAGTTGGCCTTACAGCAGTCCCTGTTAAATAGAAAATGCATTTAGAACATTCAATGTGCTTGATTAGTCTCCTAGTTAGAAAATCCTGTTTCAAACCCCATGCAGTGAGGTTTAAATAATTTTTTCCTACCGTTGAGGTTTTTATATTCTTAATGACTAATTGTTTTCTGAAAAATAAAAGGAAATGTAATGTTTTCCAGTGGGGAACATAGTTCAGATGACAATTGCAAATATAATTTGAAATCCTAGGGTATAAATAAATTTCCCTTTAAATTCATTGGGATAATAATGTGCAGGCTTTCTATGCACACATTATGCTGTAGAAAACTACAAAGATTTGCCTCCCATGGTCTTTGCCTTCAAACATTACTCCATTTCATTGGAAGATATGCCCACAGAACATGTATTTCTATATATTGCAAAATCCTGTGCAATCAACTCATTAGATTGAGGTATATTTTGGGGTGAAGGTGGTAGGTCGGAACCTTCTCTGGGGTGTCCTTAGAAAACTCAGTGGACACAGACCAGGATTCTTTTATAAGATTGAAAATAATCATAAAGCCCAGTCACAGTGACCCAATGGATGAGCATCGACCTATGAAGCAGGAGGTCATGGTTTGATTCCTGGTCATGGCACATGCCCGGCTTGTGGGCTGTATCTTAGGAGGGAGCATGCAGGAGACAGCCAATTAGTGATTTTCTATCTCTCTTTCTCTCTCCATTCCTCTCTGAAATCAATATAATCTATATTTTTAAAATATAATCATTCAAAGATAAGCTAGCACCCCTCTATTCTTTTCATGAAGCCAGAATGACACTTGCTGATAAATAAATCTAGACATTATTCCAAGATTAAGCCACAAGCCTCTGGGTTCTCAAAAGTGAATTGGGGAAGGTGAGAGCTTTATACAACTAGAATACAGTTTCCAAGAGAATGAGGAGGAAAGCAGAGTATTCAGGAACATATATGTCCGCTGCAACTACTCTCATACTTGGAAATCCTTGTTTATCTGAATAGTACTCTGTCTACTATGATATTCAAACCAGATGACTCTTATGAGTCACTCCTTTAGCAGATTGTATGAAGATGTCCAGAGTTCTGCCTCTTCCCATTTCCCTGGCTCAGACCCTTTCTAATAAGAACCCTCTGCATTGGATAAGATCTAGGAGATTTGTGAAGTCTCAGTCAAAGAATGGTGAAAGAAGACGTAGAGAGCTCATTCCAGAATCTTTAATGTCCTATCCATGGGAATAAGTTCAAATATAGACCTCAGTAGCTGAGGATAAGCCAGAATAAAGCAACCAGAGGTGTTGGAAGGCAAGCAGGTGTTCCAGGACCTCTTCCATCACACCAGATACCACATCACAAAGGCAAGCCTTATTTCAGAGCCAAAGCCCCTGACATGCAGCCTTACCTGCATAGTATTTGAAAAAGGTGGTGAATGGTGAGAGGAACTTCAGCTTGGAGATGTTGGAAATTAAAGGTCTTTTACATAGGTGTCTTAAATGCCAGAGGGTTATAAAACTTTAAGGTTAGATCACAAGGAAAGAGAGACTAGAGACTAAAAACTAAAAGGTCTAACGGTATGAGAGCCACCTGTACAGTCCTAAGACTTGTATTGACTAGAATGCATGATGTGGGAGCATCTCTAAGACACTCACTGTATTTTGTGTAGACACATAGACTTGTACTACTCACTTAGATTATATGGACTAACTTGGGTTACTCAATATAAAAGAACCAAGAGAAAATAGCCTCCCTCCCCCTGAAAAAGTAAAAAAGATTTTCGGATAATAAAACTTTAAGTTAAGAATCATTTGAATACCTTGTCCTTTATTAAGCAACAAGACAGCCTTACAGACCATAAAAAAAGAGTAGCAAAAATCTAATATAAAAATAAAAATGCCTTTATTAACAAACACCATTTTAATTGTATGTATTGCAATGACTTGCAGATACTGAGTCATAATGAAGGTAAGAATGGATGGCTGAGTGCTTAAATTCCAAATAATTATTGGTACCATCAACTTCACCTCTGCTCAGGATTTGAATCAATGCTGACCAAGCCTGGAGAATCCGTAGGTTGGACCTCTGTCTCACTCGCAGTGTAAAATGGCCCTGATGGAAAGAAGTTGGCCAAACAAGCTGCTACCTGTCCTCCACCATCTCCCCCTTCCTCTGTGTATTAATGCCTTCGTTTACTCATCACAATCCAAGGCCCCCAATCTTTTCCTTTCTCACCTTTAGGGCTCTGGGATTAATAAATTAATCCCAACATATTAATTTTTATTAGCTAACAAAGCTATGCTCCTTTGTTTTAAAAACTAAACTGATTTGCCCAAATCCTCTTAGTCCCAAACACCTAAATGAGAGAACTCACCTTGCTCAGTCAAGCACATAGAGACAGGGGAAGACAGGAATCTGATAGCATCGTACTAAAGAGAGTGAATTGGATCTATTTACATAAAGAGGGAGATAAATGGTGATGGAAGGAGACTTAACACGGGGTGGCAAACACACAATACCATATGTAGAGGATGTATTGTAGAATGGTATACCTGAAATCTATGTAATTTTATTAACCAATGTCACCGCAATAAATTCAAAATTTAAAAGATATTCTGAAAACTCAAGAAGTTAGCACTACTGCCAGGACTGCCTGGCCAGCTCAGCCTACGCATTCTTTCCCTCTATAGCTGTGTTGTGGCTGTGCTTCAGAGTGGAGTTTGTATGAGTCAACAGGAGAGAATTAGGGAAAGCTGAGTTACCAATCACCAGAAACTCAGAGACACATAGATTTTTTTCCTCCTCTTGAGCAAGACAGAGATCTGTGGTATGAGGCTCATTCCTCAGATAAAATGAGAAGGATTTCAAGGTATGGAGATATCTAGATAAAGTAATGCATTTGTCACAGTTCTGCTACTTGAAGGGGATAAAATTAAACAAGCAACATTTTCTAAATTTTATTTTTATTTATTTCAGAGAGGAAGGGAAAGAGAAAGAGATAGAAACATCAATGAAGAGAGAGAAACATTGATTGGTTGCCTCTGTATACCCTACACTGGGGATTGAGCCCACAACCAGGAGATGTGCCCCGACCAGGAATCAAACCATGACCTCCAGGTTCATAGGTCAATTGTCAACCACTGAGCCATGCTGGCTGAGCAAGCAACATTACACTCTTTTTCTTTCTTTCTTTTTTTTTCTTCTTCTTATTCTTTTTTTTTTTTTTTTTTACAAATCTGTTTGCTGTCATTTTTGGACATACTTCAAATTATCCTGACGCTTGGGATTTATTAATACTCTTACAAGATGATCCAATTTCTTGTATGAATTCACTTGTCAATGACTACGAGTTTGGACTGAGTAGGCAAATACTCTCTGCCTCAGTTTCCCTGACAAAATCAAGCTGATGGAAACCTGTCCGAACTATCATTCAGGATTTAATAGTTCAGAATGCTGTCTGAAGTATCATTCAGGATTAAAGAAAGCTTAACAAATAAAACACATCATTTCTTTAGCCTAACTTGCCTGTATGAAACAGTAATGGAATATACAAAATAAAAAACTTTTCACAGGTCATTTCTACTTGAAACTCTCAAGGTCGCAGGTAGAAATATGACAGATTCTATTAATTCAATTTAGGAGATGGGAGAAATGAGGCATGGGGAAGCTCAGTTATCTGCCATCATTTTTCTATTTTACATACTCTTATAAGATGCAAATACCAAATAATGCACCTTGCAGTCAAGCACTTAGAAGATTACGCTCTGCAGAACCCCAGTTTGAGGGAATATGAAAAGGCCAAAATAGATTTGGAAAACTCTAGTTTAAATATAATTAAACGCTAACGTAGGGGGTCCTAAAGAAAGATACGCCAGATTAAACTGTTTTCCTATCTCTCTTAGCTAGATGGCTTGTCAAGGCTTCACGGATGGGCAAGGGCAGAAAATAACCTTGAAATAGACTTCCTGTTTTTACCAATAAAACATTCAATGGCTTTTCTTAGACAGTTAAGCATAAGTTTAGTTGGCTTCACTTACCTAAGAAGAATATATCAAAAATTTCAGGCAATGAAGCTCAAATTAAAGGATGCTTCCCACCTCATAGAACTTGGCCATCGGAGAGCAATAGCTGGGTGGGGATGGGTTGGAAGCTGGGTCTGAGATGAGGACTGTGGTGGTGCTCTCAGGACCGACATGCAAATAAGTAGCTTTATATGTGAACTTAAAGTGCTGCGGGCAAAGACCTATACTGTGTGGAGTCCGTCACTTTTTTGAGTGATGGTGACATTTTTCCTGCAGTTACCAAAGAAAGGTCTTCACTATGACAGGCAGAGCAGCCCTGGGCTTCTGTCTCCACCTCAGCCTCTACCCAGGAACAGCCTCACAGGGATGCTCAGAACCTGAGTTCCCTGGACCACAGCTTCCACTGCAGCCTCTAACCTTCACCTCTTATTTTTTATTTTTTTAAAGAAGTATCTTTGTTGATTTCAGAGAGGAAGGGAGAGAGCACGATAGAAACATCAATGATGAGAGAGAATCATTAATTGGTTGCCTCCTGCATGCCCCACATTGGAGATTGAGCTCAAAACCCGGGCAAGTGCCCTAAACAGGAATTGAACTGTGATCTCCTGGTTCATAGGTCGATGTTCAACCACTGAGCCACTGGCCGGACTAACCCTCACCTCTCGACTGAGCAGCTCCGTTTGATCCATCGGAGACTCTCAACGACCACTAGCTTACTGAAACCTGGTCCCACCCACAGTGAGGGTCTAAGTCCTCAGCCACACTGGTCTGAAGTGACAAGCATCCCATGGAAGGATTTTGAGGACAATGGACATAAAACCTGATCTACTCTCATGATGCTACAGCGGCAAATGTACCTTTAGAAACCGTGGGAGGCAATGGAAGGAGTTTAATTTGCTGACAAGTTTTCGAATTTCACTAACGGAAGCCACCAGCCTTTATAAGAGTAGCTGCCCACTTCTCACAGATATCGTGGCTGCTCTGGGAGTCAGGGATGTGCCCATTTCCTTCCCTCCAAGCTCTCCTTTCCAAGAAAGTTCCCTTCAGGACCCATGCTCCTCCCTCCTCTATTGGGAATGAAACCAGCCAGGCTTTGTAGTAGTAGCTGGTAAAACTCTGAAAAGACAGGCACGATTTGAAAAACTGAGGAATCAGCTATTCCTATCATTCTGAAACGGATGGTATTTTGCTCCAAACAATCAATTAAAGAAATAAACAAAGGAATCGCCAGTTACGATGTATCTTTAATGCGGGATATTTTTTTCAGAGCCTTAATTATGCCAACGAGCACTTTAACATGCATTGCAAATCTCCGGGTAAACAGTCTTCTACAGTTCCAAGCACTCCATCCTGGAGTCGTCTTTTTCAAAAGCACCTCACGAGGTGCACTCTGGGAAGTGCCGAATGCTTCCTTCTGAGCTCTTGATCAGTGATTGGTGAGGCCGTGAAGTGCTTCTTACCCGCAGCAATTGTCTGGGCAACTGCTGTGGCTTAAATTCAAAGTCAGGCAGTGAATGGCTTTTCGCTGGTATCCAACTACTCAAATCCTTTTTTCCTAACCTTTTCACTTAGAAGTAGATATAAATAGTTTCATTTGGGGGAAAATGATTTCCATTTATTTCACTCAAAAGAGCTCATAAGAGAACTGTTTTCTAATTGTTAAGACCACAAACATGCATTTTAGGGAGCATAACAGTTCAAACTCTGTGTCTCTTATGCTGTTTTATTGGGAGGAGACAACCTTCTTCCTCCCCTCTTCCCCTAATGTTACTACCCTTTGTGTGGAATATTTTCACTAAACAAATCTTCCTTATGGGATCAGTTGCTTCTACTGTTTCTGAATCTTCAGGCAAATATTATTAAGGGCCATTGTGAACTCATTCTAGACCAAGTGTCTGTCTGTCTCTCTCTCTCTCTCTCTCTCTCTCTCTCTCTCTCTCTCTCTTTCTCTCTCTCTCTCTCTCTCTGAAGTTTTATTTTACTTTTCCTTTCTCCAAGACACATCTCTGTACCTTTTTTTTTCATTTCAGAAACATCTCTTGAAATTGCTCCTATGTTCTTTAATATTACATGTGCTTATTTGAAGAGGGAACTTTTAAAGAAATAATTGAACTGCTATCTCCCAATCATCCATTTTTATCACTCACTACGATGTGGGAGAGTCTAAATGTGTTGTGATATTTTAATCTTTACTACAATGCAAGTAGGCAAGTACTGGTGCCACCTTGTTTAATGATGGAGAAAATGAGATACATAGAGATTACTTTATTAGTGCAAAACCATGAGCCACATGGAGGGGATGCCTGAGAGGCAAGGCAGGTCTGGAGCTCCTTGACTGACTTTCTGTTCAAAATCCCCAAACTGCCTCCAGCTGTCTGACCAACGAATTGTCTTAACCCAGTTCTTTTTTTGCTTCGATTGGGCCTTGGTGCCCAGACTGCCTCTTCCTCTGATCAAAACAAGGAAATATCATCAGATGACCCCACAAATAACATTAAAAAACAAAACAAAACAAAACAAAAAACACAAGGAAAGCAAATCTAAGGGAGAATCAGAAACAAGATACAGGATATTTGGAACCTAGCCTTAAAAAAAAAACCCAAAACACAAATGAGCCCAGCTGGTGTTGCTCAGTGGCTGAGCATCAACCTATGAACCAGAAGGTCACCAGTTCCATTCCCGCTCAGGGCTCATACCTGGTTTGTGGGCTTGATCCCAAGCAGGGGCATGCAATCGATGTTGGTGTTTCACTATCACTGATGCTTCTGTTTCTCCCTCCCTCCCTTTCCTCTCTCTCTAAAGTCAATGACATTAAAAAAGAACTGTTGCCAAGAATCTTTATTAAAAAAAAAAAACAAACAGGAATCTTTATTTTAAAACAAAATTATGAAGTAATACTTTGCCTCAGGTTTTATCAAGAGTCGAGAAATAGCTACCAGAAAAAAAATGCTTCTCAATTCTATAAGAATCATGTTAAGGAAAATGATTTGCTTCTATCTTTAAAATTGTGTTTGCTTCGTCTTTCAAGGGTTCTTGAACAAACAACTGATTGAAGGGATATTCTCAAGAGCAACCTTTGGAGAAAGGAAGGGAGTGAAGATAAGCAAAAATGGTTTCAGCAGAAGGTCAGCCTTACTCTGGTCTCACAAGGGACTGAGTGTGACTTGTTCCACAAACTTCCCATGGGGAGGCAGGGGACTGGCCAGCTCTCCAGTGTATCGTCCGTTATTTTTCATGAGCTACCCCAGGAAGAGGCGAGCACAGCAGCTGCCATGCCTCTCTGGGATCCACGCCTCTTATCAGCCAAAGCAAATCCCACAGAGAGAGATTCGGGTTGTAGAAACTCTGGGATGGGCGCGCCAGCCCAGTGAAGGGGCTCGTGGTTGGAGGTCAAGGTTGACTGCTTTGGGCCTTAAATCAGAGTAAGGGCAATAAAGGCTCTTAGAACTCAAAACACGGGGAATCTTGTGGCTGTTTTCCTATGTGCGTACAAGAGAAAAGTACAACACTCCCCCATTCCCCTTTTGGAATGAATTATGTGCTGATTTCTTAGCTGTAATCATCTCTAGGAAATGTTTCTGGTACAATTATGGGCCTCAGTTTCCCTGCTCTCCAACTATATATTTTCACTCTTTTTATCATTCCTAAGGCCTGATTTTACTCTGGGTTCTCTTTTTGTGTATGAGTCATTTCAAGCCCTATCTACAAGTAGACTAAATAAGTAATAAAAGATGAAAACGAAGGAAATATATTGGTCCGGTGACACAAAGCCAATATGGATAAATGCAATACCTTTGCAACTAGAGCATTTATGTAATCATGACTACATTTTCTCAACAGCAGACGCCATTAGAAGTGACACTTATATGACAAAACTTACCACAGTGCTCATTTCGCATAAGAATATACATTTTTATTTCACCTTTAACATTTATTAAACTCGTAATTCTTTAAAGTATTTTCCATAAAACAATTAGAGATATCAAGTCCAAACATATTCTGAAAACCTTTTAATTTAAGGAAGGTGCCCACTGCCCTTAGCTCTGATTATTCTATCTAACCAGGCACTTAAAAATGACAGGGTCAGCGTCTTAGATGTGACATTTAAACCCTTTGAACGCCCTAAAACAAATTATTCATTATTCACAAATCCAAATTAAAATGGCAAGGCCAACCAAGTGCCCCCAACATTTACAACCTGAACAAATCATTAAGCTCTTATAATTATCTTTATCTTATCAAAAACACACCCAACCCCCTCCCCAGACTCACTGTGGTCATCTAGGTCACGTCCCTTTGTAATTTCTCAGAAAAATAATCAAGAACGCTTGCCTCATTTCAGGACGTGGGGAAAAAAATAGCAATTGGTCAACTATTATTAAGAAAAAGATCAGTGTGAATGAACTCTGGGCAAAATTATGAAGTCAGTCCTGATTGCTCCAAGTTCCCTTTGTTCTTCCCCACTGATAAGTCTGTGATCTGGAAAGAATTGATGTTCTCTGTTATTCTCATCAGGTAGAGTCTCAGAGTCCCAGCTGGGCTAACCGTGGGATTCTAATACGCTTGTGTATGGACAGCTTTTTAGCCAACATGCCTAGGTAACCCCAAGTATTTCAGCTCTCTGGAATCATCATTTGCTTTAATATTCAATTAAAATGTCTCATCACTTCATGCCGGTTACTGTTGGAAGTCTATCTAGCAATCAAGATTTCTAGGGATCTCTCAGTGTGGAGAGTGTATTTTCAAAGTTTCTTCTTATGTTGTCAAAATCATGGACTTACCTACTTTCTGCCACCCCCCTCCCTCCAAAACAACCTTTATTTTCCAAGGCAGCATTAATACAAATTGTTGTAGGCAGCAAAACTTTACTAAACGTTTGGCATCCGAGGGAATACAAGACTAGATAAAAACTTGACATTGAATATTAGCCAGGTATGTTATAAACTCCCTCAGCTATGCCCACCTCCATAAATTCCTCCTGTATTATTAATATATTTAGATGAAATGTTAAAAATGCATTTCCTAAAAATAAATTAATAATTATAAAAAGTTTTGTGTAGCACACATTACCGAATATCTTTATAAACATCATATTTTTTAAATATTTATTGTTGAAAGCGTTACATATGTCCCCTTTCCCTCATCTTGACCCCTTCTAGCCTGCCCCCAACCCCAAGCCCCAGGCCTTCACCAACCTATTTTCTGTTTTCATGCGTTATGCATACTATATGTATACAAGCTGATGTCTTTGGTTAATCTCTTCCTACACACCCACCCACCCATACCTTCACTCTGAGATTCTTCAGTCTGTTCCATGCTTCTATGTGTCTGGATCTACTTTGTTCATTAGATTTCACATATGAGTGAGATTGTATGATACTTGTCTTTCTCCAATTGGCTTACTTTGCATAATACCCTCCAGGTTCCTCCATGCTGTCTCAAAGGGTAAGAGATCTTCCTTTTTTTCTAATGCATAGTATTCCATGGTGTAAATGCACCAGAGCTTTTTTATCTGGTCATCTACTGATGGGCACTTGTGCTGTTTCCAGATATTAGCTATTATAAATTGTGCCGCTATGAACATAGGGGTGCACACAATCTTTCTGATTGGTGTTTCAGGTTTCTTAGGATATATTCCTAGAAGTGGGATCACTGGGTCATATGAAGAACTTTATAATTAATAGTCCCAAAATGCAAAGGAAGTCAATATTATAGTCTCCATGGAATGGTTGTCTAATACATAGTAATTTGTAAATGTGAGTTCATTTGTTCAAGGTCAAACTAGTGGAAAGTGATTTGTCAGCATCTGAACTAAGGTTTCTCTGATGTTGACATGTCATTTTTAAAAAATAGGATGTATTTTGGGTAGCAGTGTACCCCCTGGGAAGATGGATATTTACCATTGGGCAAACTTGTTGGAACACAGAATAAATATAGTTATATTTTTTTGAGTAATTGTTCAGATCAGCTTCTTCCACCCTGGTGAAGAAGCAAACCAGGAACCTCTGTTTTGGTACAAATCAGCAGAAAATGGTGCCAACTGCTGATTTTAGCAGCAGATGTTACCATATGCAGAAAATGCTTTTGCCATAGAACTTATGTTCTATCATCATCTTTATGACGGCAGCAACGTGGTTATAAGAGCAATGGAGACCCCTGAATCAAACCTCATTACTGGGAGACAGGCAAGATAATATCTCTTAGAAATTTTATCACTCAATAGCACTTATTTCTTTTGTGTTGAATCTGGTGGCCACTACCAGTCAAACTGTTTACCTCGGACCTGACATTGACCGCCACCTCTAACCTAGTGCAAACCTCATTCAAACAAGGAGAGAGTAGAGATGTGCCTGTGCTGTTTACCGACCAGTTGGCTGGAGGGAAGGTGGGCTCTGATTTATATCACTTGGCAACTTCTGAGATGTAAACACTTCCATGCTGGCATAGCCTAAACTACTAACATGAATTTCCTGAGTGCAGAGTTGGAAAGAAAAGTCCACTATCAGCCCCAGAGAGTCATGAGAGCCTTCTCCAGAATACTACTGACAGCCCTAGAAAGAACGGCATTATCAGGATCACGCCTGGGGGACCTGAAACTAAACCACAGCCCATTTCACACAGAAAGATGTGCATTCTTAGTCTCGTCCTTCACATTGAAAAATGATCTACCCATCAACCCACGAACCAAGAGGGTTCTGGTCAGGGCACATGCCCAGGTTTGGGGCTCAATCCCCAGTAGGAGGTGCGCAGGAGACAGCCGATTGATGTTTCTCTCCCTCTCCCTTCCTCTCTGGAATTGATACAAATATATGTTTAAAAAGTTAATTTATAGCTGCAAATACATGGAACACAGACGTTATTCTTATATTATTATTCATTAATTATTGTATTATTTTCCCTGCAAGCCACTGTAAACCTACTTTTGACCCAACCTGTATTTTATTCTGATTAATCTTTATTTGAATCTCAGGCAAAGCAAATAATACCTTAGTTTTAATCTGAAAATCACACTTTTCCTTTCAAGGTGTGTGATTAATGATGAAATATTTAGCCCTAGGTAACCTTGGGTGAAGCCTTTTAACTCCCATTGATTTTCTTATAGCAGGTTCACCTTAGACCTAAAGGCATTGCTTACATTTTAGGTGTATTAAAATCACCATCAGACAAATTTTCAAGGCATATTGTTTCTAACAACGTCTTTATCTTCCTGTACAAAACTCACGCATTTTCAAAGGGTTATGTTTCGGAAGTGTCCCAGCTTAAAACCAACTGATATGTTCTACCTATGCTGACATTACAGAAGTTCAGCATTTGTTGGGTTCATTAACATTTTTAGTTTTTCCTCTTCTTTACAATTCACCAGTTGGTAGATTAGCAAAAAATAATATGCACTCAAGACAATACAGAAGATCTACACTCTCAAATCTTGTATCTAACCGGCTGGCTGTTAGGTAGAGTTGGCCTAATTACATTTTCTCTATTAGAAAATGTCCAAGCATGTAGGAGTTTAGTTAAGTGATTCTGGTTTTATTAGAAGCTCCATAGGAGAAGCACTCCGGGGTAGTTGGCTACATGGCTTAGATTGTCTGCTTAATTGCCTTGATTGTGGCACATTTTCTAAAGCAACAACGGTCTAGATTGGGCCAGAACTCTATTAGAAGACTTCAGCAAATGGCATTTTTTTGTGTGTGGTTAAGTATTTGGGGACTAATTCTAAAGTGGCAATGACAGGTGTGCTCTGTGAAATATGCTAACTTTTGGTCCAGCTGGGTCTGAGATTGTGTGTGGAGTGGTTACAGGCATAGAGTTTAAAGTCTGGCTCAGTTACTTGTGATAAGCGACACAAGTAACTAAAATTCTCTGATTCCTCTATTCCTTCTTCTGGCAAATAGGACCAGTTTGCAAGGAAATTAGAATCCGCTGAATATCAACTAACTACAAAGGACAATTATAATTGGCAAGTCAGTGGAACTCCTTTATTCTGGTGTTATAACGGAAGACAATGGAATCTAAAAAGGACATGATTTCTCAACCTGCATGGCTTATCTTCTCCATTGGCATGGCCCACATCCTTTTACATCATTCGGGTCTAGAAGCAACCTGAGAGTTAAATTACTATGACTTGATTCTGTTGGTATGGCTCCATGCTGTGCAATAAATATTTGTTCACACCATGGTATAAGGAGACAATTGGGTAATGTCCTGGTTATGCTATTGCTCTGAAATATTCTTCTTTTGATCCAGATCTAGCCATGGGGTGTGTGTGTGTGTGTGTGTGTGTGTGTGTGTGTGTGTGTTGAGTAGGGGTGAGGGAGAAAATGAGGTACTTTAAAAGGGGATGTCTCCTTAATCCTTCAGGAACCTTGTTATAATGCTCATTCAATTTATTTTAATTTATTAAACATATAATTAGCACTGCCACTGAGTCCAGCATCCTTTTCCCCCTGGTATGAAAGGCCAAGCCCTTGATAAGATACAATATGTAATTAGTAAATACTTCAGTCAGAATCAGAGGATCTTAGAAATGGAATGAGTGGAAATCATCTTGTTTGCCTCCCCTCCATGTACAGATACAGATGTTCTGGCTCAGAAACCTTAGGGTACAACTCAAACCACAGGACTTTTGAAGAAAGATGTATAATCAGCTCTAGAATCCAGTCTACTGGTCTTGCTTCTTATCCCTTCCCTACTATATTGCCACAGTTCTAGAAACAGGGGTATCTTGCTTTCTGGAATACCTCTTTCAAAGAGCATAGTAGTTACAAACTAGCATTTGACCTGGCTGGTGTGGCTCATGGTTGAGCATAGACCTATGAACCAGGAGGTCACCGTTCAATTCCCCGTTGGATCACATGCCTGGGTTGCAGGCTCCATCCCCAGTGTGGGATGTGCAGGAGGCAGCCAATCAATGATCCTCTCCCATCACTGATGTTTCCAGCTCTCTATCCTTCTCCCTTCCTCTCTGAAATCTCTGGGGGGAAAAAAATATTTAAAAAACAAACAAACAACAGAAACAGACTAGCATTTGAGTATAGGCTGCGGATGAAGGAATTGCATCATTTCCAATAAAGGTTTCCAGATTGGGACAGTTATCTGTTAGACGCAGGCTTTGTTTTGCTGATCTGCTCTGAATTGATATGTCGGCAACCGTCCCTCTGACATGAGAAGCGGTTGTAATTCTCAGCCTGGTGCGCTGCGTGGTACTCAGGCCGCAGGTGGCTAAGGATCTCACCTGCAGTGCACTCAGGTGAACATCTGCCATGGATGTCAGAGCAGAGGGGGGCCCACATCCCACTGTGTGCATTCCACCAGAACAGTGTGATGGGAAACAGCACACGCTGCACCTACATGAGACGAATACTTGCAATGCTGAGCCACCTGAGTATTGTCTTTTTCCCTCCACGTTACCTTGATGGATTTTTATAAATGCGGTTGTCTTTATTAAGGGATTAGTGGGAGGATCCTTTATGTTACCCAAGCAGCATGGTGCACTCAAAGGAGCCTTTAACTCAGAGAAAAAGATGTGGCTTCAATTCCCGGGGGGTCACCGGACAAGCAGGGAAAAGCAGCGACTTGTTTAAGCTCTTGCCTCACCTATGAAAAGAAACTCCAGCCTCTTCTACCCCCCTTGGAGTTATCCCGTTTACCTGGGAAGATTTCTTCCTTCCTTCATTCATTCAACAGTTATTGCTTGGATATATTCTGTCAGGAAATTCACTCAGTCATGGGTATAGAGTAGTAAAACTAATAACTAATACCTATGCACAACCATAATTGTAGACTTATTTTCTCCAAAAGATATTCAAAAGGAATATGTTGGCCCTGTCCAAATCAAGAATTGACAGGTATCTGGATTTTTTTGATTTTTTTTGCCAGATAAACAAATGCCTTACATTATAAAAAATACAATTTATACTCTAAATAGCAGCCCTAAAACAGCTATTTCAAAATGCTTTCTACACCAAAGGCATGTTGAGTGCTGTCAACTCCTTTGTCCCCCTTAGTGGCTGCGTCTAATCAGTGTCCCGGGCCTGGAAATTAACGATGCTGTGTGGAACAGCTCACATTAATCCCCTCTCTCTCATCTCACTGCTGTCACTGCAGTTCAGACCTGGACCAACACGACATTTGTGGAACTCTCTGGGCTGATCTTGCTGCCTCAAGTCTATCTCTGTTTCAGGCCACGAAACATGATTCTCTGGCTCTTCGGTAAAAAACAAAAAACAAACAAACAATGGGAGTGTCCGCTTTACTGCTCACAACCCTTCTGATAGAACAGGTTTTCTATCGATGATAAAAGACTCAATCTCGCCCTAACTGGTTTGGCTCAGTGGGTAAAGCGTCGGCCTGCGGACTGAAGGGTCCCAGGTTTGATTCCGGTCAAGGGCATGTACCTTGGTTGTGGGCACATCCCCGGTGGGGAGTGTGCACGAGGCAGCTGATCGATATTTCTCTCTCATCGATGTTTCTGACTCTCTATCCCTCTCTCTTCCTCTCTGTGAGAAATCAATAAAATATATTAAAAAAAAAAAAGACTCAATCTCAGCATGGCCTTCAGAACCCCCCGAATTTTCTCTCAGGAAGACATGGCTCTACTTGCCGTTTCTAACCTTATATTTCGGCCACACTCCAGCGTTCATCCGTTCATTCAAGCATCTGTTAAATAAGAATTAGGATTACACACCCATACGTCTCTGGTCTGCCACCTGGTAGACTGAACGGGCTATGTAACTTATACATTTGTTTCAGCTACGGTATCTTTAAAAGGAGGGTGACAACAACCACTCCACACCGTAGGACCAAATATAACCATGGACCTGAAGGGTAAGTATAGATTCTGGCACATATAAATCATCCAATAATGTGTAGTCCTTATTGTCCTTCTTATTGTAATTGAGCATAATGCTATCTATAAATAAGATTTGTTGAAATTTACTTTTAATTTTGATCATTTATTTTTATCACAATAAGATTAAGTCCTAGCTTTTCAAATAAATGGAAATATAGTGTTCACAAATATTTTGTTTATAGGGCGATAGCAATAACAATGCTGTTGTTTATTATCATTTATGGTGTTTCTGTTAAGTCCCACAAGGTAGCATCCAAAGCCTGATAGGTGCTTCAGGGGCAGATGAGTAGGTCTGCAACGCAGCTACAGAACCGGGAAAATGCAGAGAAAGAGAGAGACCTATGTTGGGACAAGAATCAGAGTACAGAGTCAAATAGTCACTGGCAGAAGCAATTCGAGTGTTGTCAGGTAAGGGCCAGAATTCTGAAGCTGGCAAAACGGGCCACTGAGCAGCAGCCATTGCTGCGAGAAAACCCCAGGCTGAAAGTCCGGATGTCCCATTGATGCTATTTGTCTAAACACACTGGATCCTTTGAGGTTCAAACTTTTCTTTCCTTGAAGTAGCTCAAATGGGGGAAGGGACCCATACATAAATGTACTTGTGTGCACAAATGTTGAGAAGGAGCGAGAGACAGCGGATGTGACTGAAAAATGGTCATGTAAAATGAAGTGAGGAAGGTAAACGGCAGGAGACATTTTCAGCCCCACCATTCTCATTTCCTCACTCATTCTCTCCCTCCTTCCCTTCCTTCCAGCATCCTTTCTTCCTTCTTTCCCTCCCACCTACCTGTCTCCACCATAAGACCAAAGAAAGAGCTTGCCAGTTAAAGCACTCTTTCCCGAGAAGTCTCAGAATTCCTTACCCAGTCCACAGCCCCCTCCCCAAAGAAAGGAAGACATTGGAAACCTCTATAGAAAAAAAATGACTCGTCTTTAATCGTTGATGATACATGCATTGTAAACCTCATTCATGTCCCGTGACTTCCGCCCAAGATACACCGGATTGGACCAGAAATAGGCACGTGGCCTAAGGGAAAGTTACTCACAGCTGGTGAGCAGGCTTTGAGCTTTGCCCAATAGAGCTAACCGTGATAAACAGAACCAATAGGTCCCTCACGTACAGTGAGTTTCAACATGAAATATACAGAGAAACTAAGAAGTTGGATCAAGAGAAGTAAAATGATCCGGAGAGAAAGAGCTGGAAACAGAAGCCATGAGGCAGTGGATCTAAGAGGAGGTGCAAGCCGTCAGCACACAGAAGCCGGGGATGCACAGGAATGGAATGGAGGCCCAGGCAGGAAAGAGACACGCGTAGCAGCAAGACTCCATAGCGGAGACAATAATTAGCTCTCTCATGATGGCAGGGAACATGGAGCACAGACACCGGGTGCCAGCTGCCGGCCGAGTAGCTCTCAGAAATGCCTTCGCTACAGCTACCGTGTATCTTGAACAGAACTGCAGTCACTAGGATACAGTCCACTGTTTTGTAATTACTGGTGCCTTTTCTTTTTCTTTTTCTCTGTGTGCAACCTTTTATGAACACCTGGGTTTGTTCGGTTTCTTTTCCAGTAGACTGGATTGCTCTGCAAATATCCACTCGCTCCACGGGAGAAGCGTACCTGTCCAACCCACTGATGTTGGGACTAACCAGGTGAACTGGCTTTGGGCAGGGAAATGAAGGTGGGAGTGGCAGGGTGCTGGTCTGGGCAATCAGAGGCATCCTGTGTTTTGCTTGCATTGCTGAGTGCAGCCTGCCTGTGGGGAGAACAGTGTGCCCCCAGGTAGCTGCTGTCTCCCCAGGATAGGCCCCACATGGGGCAGGTGCAGCAGACCTGAGCTGGATCCACACCCACCGGGTCCACAGACCAGAGTGAGATATAAATGCTTCTTATTGTATGCTGCTGAGATTGGGTTGTTTGCTAAGCAACGGAAGTTCACAATGTGATTTACAATTTAAAAGAAATCTGAAATAACACTTCTTTAGAGTTGAAAAAGAAGTCCAAAATAGAAAACATTTCATGGACCTTCTTGCACAGAGTAACATTTTTTAGAAGGAAAAAGGAAGGAAATAATCCCAATGCTCAGCATACCCTATGCTCACTCTCAAAGTCCTCCCCTCCCTTCCTCTCCACTCCTCTCCTCCCCCCACCCCTCTCTTCACTTCTCTGTGGACTAAATTCTTCTACTGAAATATTTAGAATGTTTTGTCTCTTCCTCACTGACCCTGATGGAAATGTGTACTATTAATGTTCTCATATTATAAAAAAACTCAATAATTAGAGAAGTTGAATAACAACCAAATTTAAAAAGAAAAGAAGGAAAGCTAGGGTGTGAGATGACAGAACCTATCTATTTTGCTTCCTTATTTGGAAGTAAAGGATATCTTCATGGTCTTCAGAGAAGTCAGAGCAGTAAGACAGAATATAGTTCTCCACCTCACCTTTAATCATCTTCTTTTCCTTTCCTTCTTTTTTTTTCATGATATGTGAATACAGAAATCTCTGTTAAGAAATGACCTTGTGTTTAAAGCAATATTTAGCTATCTTCTGATACACTGACTCCAGGCGGTAATTAGCCTAAATCTCATTTCTCATAATTTAGAGAAAAAGAATCAATTTCTCCTTGCTTATCAGTTGAGGTGAAAAGGTTTACCCAGACCAGAATCTGGCCATTCTTACTACTGACAGATGTGATACAGGCACATTTTATCTTTCCACGAAAGAGTCTGATAAATAGGTTTGAAAACTCTGGAGGCAGAAATAGCTATTAAATGAGGGTGATGCCCGAACTTTATTGAAACACATTATAAAGTTGGTCAGCTTCTCTGGCACATTTAAAGGAGTTGCAAATAGTCATAGAGAAAGGAATCCTGGGCTTGCTACACTCTCTAGTTCCTGGATATGGGGTTAGAAATGGCCCTTGTCTTGTTCTAGGTTGGTGGTGAGCAAGGCATTGCTTGAACAACAAAAGTGATTGCTATGTATATGTGAATAGAGGTAAATGCTATCAATAGAGTAGACCCAAATGCCTTCATCTGAGACTTATTACAGGCATTTAATTATTATCCATTTATTTATATATCAGCCCATATCACTAAAGGTTTGCATCATCACCATTCGGCATTAACTCATCCTTTTAGCAGAGGAAAATAATATATTGCTCAGTATTTATGTTCATCTGTAAATATAAAGAGGCACCAGTTTTGCACACATCTCACAGTGGTGGATCAAGTGAGATTATCACATGAGGATAGGGTGCTTTGAACAATAGAAGGTGACATACAGATGTGAGAAAATAGAATTCAGTTGTCTAATCTGTCAAAATGTCTACCAAGATTTAAGATAGTGGTGTATATTTTAATTACTCAGTAACGTGTAAGACCTCGACAGGAGGAAAACTGATACACTCTTCAGTTTCTCATAAAATAAATGCCCAAAAGTGGGGCAAAGGGACAAAAAAATATATATGACAATTATGGTTGTGCCCTAAGACACACCTCCAGATTTTTTTCAACTATGAACGATGACTGAGGAATGGACAGCCTTTCTTTGAGATTTTCAGTGTATTAAGTTAGCATGTGGGACTTTTCAAAATTCAAATTCCATAGGTTAATTTCACCTATTCTTACTATTTTCTGTAGAAGATCAAGTTCCCCTGGAGACAGACTCTGAGATGGAAATTGGTATTCAGGACATTTTAGGTAGTATTTTCTCACACCCCTACAAGTGTGGGGAGTAAAGTGACTAAGTTTGATCAGAGCCAAAAGCTGGGCTTCAATGCCAACCCAGGTAAGATCTAAGGCTGAATTATGGGAAGCTCTGGAGCTGGGGTGTTCCTAGAGAATTATCCTGAATTGGGGCAAAGGGAACACAATACCCCGTGAAGTTCACATGATGAAATTCACACTTGGAGGTAGGGGCCCTGGATGTAAGTAGGTCGTAATGGCGGAGTCCTCATGGATGGGAGTGTGCCCTTATACAAGAGTCTCCAGAGACCACTCCAGCCCTCCTTCTGCCATGTGAGGACACAGTGAGAAGATGGTTGTCTGTGAATCAGGAAGCCTGTCCTCAAGAGATGCTATATCTACCTTGATTTTGAACTTCCAAGCATTCAGAAGTAAATGTGAGAAATAAGTGTCCTTAGGACATTTTGTTATAGCAGCTCAACCTAAGACAAGGAGCCAAAGCCTTGATCCACTACATCTACCAACCACTGGGTGCAGAATGACCCTGGGTAAGAGGCATGGCTTTGGGAGGAAGTCGTGAACTTGGGTGAGTGGACTGGGAGCAATCGAAGAGGGGACTCAGCTATAAACAGTCAGGCAGCTGATGGAATGAGTGCTTCAGTGATGAGGGAACTAGCTGGGTGCTACATAACAGCACTCGGTGCACTTTGAAATATTTCCAGATTTGCAACTCCAATCAGAAAATGTGTTTTTAAACATCCAAGTATTAGAGGTGATGCTGTATTAGAGTGAGAAAGGGAGAGGGAGAGGGAGGGAGGAAGGAAAGGAGAGAGAGAGAGAGAGAGAGAGAGAGAGAGAGAGAGAGAGAGAGAGAGACAAGCATCAACTTTTAATATTTGCAGACTCTTCAACATCAAGCCTAAGAAACTGTTTACATCTTAGAATGTCAAAGAATTTCAGTTATTAATTATGCTGCAGGCGAGCAGATGTATCTAGGAGTAGAGATATTTGCAGATGCAAATGGTGAATTTTGCATGTGTAAAGGTAAATAGCTAAAATGATTATTAAAGCACTGTGGAAAATAAAATGATATATAAAATGCAAATGTGTAGCCACAAACACATGGAGGCATTTTTCTCATGACCTTTGACTTCCAGTAGTCCAACATTTCCGTGCCTCTTTCCTTGCTCTGTTATTTCCCATAATGAGACAGAGTTTCAGAGTGCAACCCCAATGCCCTGCAAACGACATTCACTTATCCAGGTCTCAAGGTTAACATTTGATAAATTACCACTTCAAAGCAGGAGTCACCATGTATATGCAAAGGACCAAGGTGAGTGTCATGTGACATCAAACCTACCATTTTCTTAAAGTACCATTTCAGATTTTATTAAACAAGTCTGATTTTCTTTATGGGGGCAAGGGCTGTATTCAAGCAGAAAAAAATGAATTCTACAAATATAATGTTTTATTAGTTATTTTACCTCCTGAGGAATCTTCTAGAACCTCAGACATTAATCCTGAATGTAACTTTATGCATCCAGGACCTATAGAAACGTATTGCCCACTGCCTTTCAATCTTGCACATGGAATGTTCAAATCATGTCCTGACACTTCGGTACAAGAAACCAGCCTATTCCCATGCCATTCCCCCCACTCTTCTATGCTTCACCATGATGCCTTCTTCCCTTCAATCAATGTCATTCATTCATCACCTACTCATACATTCAAAAATTATCATTGCATGCATACTTTCCCCAGGTGATATGTAGGGTATGAGAATCACAGACATACTAAAGTATGACCCTCATTCTCGAGTTCTGTGGGAGGCAGACCTCTATATCAAGGAAGGAAACATAAAACTGGGTTTTGGAGTTCATACAGGAGTGTGTTTAATAGATTACTGTGTATGTTAGTAGAAAACGACATGTATATGGCTTCATGACATTTAAAATTTGGTAATTTCAGGGAATTCTAAATGTGACAGCGACACAGAGAGCAAGGAAAGGCAGAGCTGGATGAAGAGGGAGTGAGGGTCCAGCTTAGAGCATCTTTATTAAAGCACACCCTACATGCTGAAAGTCCTCATTGAATCGTGAAACTCTCAGCTCACATCAATATCACATCCCTGTGTTTTTTGTAGCATTAATTATGTAAATTACATCTCAAAATGTGATATTGCGATGAAATTGTTTTTATTTTTGCTTTTATTGTGTGTGTTTGTGCTTAATGAGTGTTATTTCCTTAGTCATTTGCAGTTGATACCTGAACCGCTGGTTATAATAAACCAGGGCTTGATCAGACCCAATTAAACTAAACTAGGGAGTTCACTAACCCTCTAATTGAAAGGCTGGATTTAAACTTGGAGTAGACACAGAGGCAACCCCACAGGTTAAGGAGACTGAAGGTGGGCCCTGTGGAAGTTGTTCATTCTAACTGATTGATGCATGAGGGAACATCAGAGAATGAAATTAGACACTGTGGGCTCCAAAGGCAAAACATCTATCAGCAGACGTTCTTACTGCCTTTCAAAATGCAATTTGGAATGATTCATTCCCCAAGCCTTACTGTGGGGACCCGGAGAGGAGGCTGGGCCTCCTTTAGAGCATTTGGAACACCATGCAAGTCTCACTGTGATAAGCCTCTTGCCCATGTGACAGGCATAGTGAATGTCCTGTAACACCCACTCTCTTACTCTAAGTCAGCGGTTCTCAACCTGTGGGTCGCGACCCCTTTGGGGGTCGAACGACCCTTTCACAGGGGTTGCCTAAATACATCCTGATATCATATGTTTACATTACGATTCATAACAATAGCAACATTACAGTTACGAGGTAGCAACGAAAATAATTTTATGGTTGGGGGTCACCACAACATGAGGAGCTGTATTAAAGGGTCGCGGCATTAGGAAGGCTGAGAACCACTGCTACCATAAGGCATCCTGAGTCACGTTCAAAACCAGTTTTCTGAAGGGCGAACAGCCAGGATGGAAGCTGTCTTGAAAGGGCCTGCTTCCAGACCCCACACACTGCTATTCTCAACATCATCAAACTTGAACAGACTCACCACTCCTCTCAAATATATCCTACTTAAGGGTAGACAGAATGCCTTATGTTTTGCTAAATCAAGTTTTACCAAAGTAAAAAAGAACAGTTGCAAAGTGTCACACATTAAATAGAATGAAATGTAAAGGTTTCCAGAGCAATAATTAGAAGGTCTATAACTGGTAATAAATTCATAATTCTGGAGTCATGACAGAGTTGAAAAATAGATAAATTCTCATTGCATTGACCACTACTTTACAGATAAAAAAAATTTTAAAGTCCAAAAGGTGAAATAATTTGCTTGAGTTCACATGAATTACATAATGAGCTATTATTACATGAACTCATTGGTTTGGTATTTCTGTTCCTGTGTCTGGATGTGTGTGTATGTTTGTATTTCCACCACATATTAATGATGCTTCCTTTTATCAAGTCATGCCAATTTCTGGCGAAGCAAGCTCCTGAAATAATTTGTTGTTGTTTTTTAAAGCACAAACACATTCTTAGGTTAAATCGCAGGTTTTATTGGAATAGGCCACAACTTGATCCAAAACAAGGTGCTCACAG
Source organism: Murina feae (assembly GCA_004026665.1). Lineage (NCBI taxonomy): Eukaryota > Metazoa > Chordata > Mammalia > Chiroptera > Vespertilionidae > Murina > Murina feae. Next base: position 25,987 of record PVJC01015902.1, read on the forward strand.
CCTGTGTGTGAGATTATCGAGACTTTGGGAAAATTATAAAGTTTTTTAAAAATTAAATCCAGAATTACTTTTCCAGCAGAGAGATTCATGCAAAGATAGAAAGAAGTGAATTTTGGAAATTAAAAACTGTGTCTTATGGTAAGAGTATAGCTTGTAGATAGATAATCCAGGGGATTTCTTGCAACAAGATATGAGATAAAAGGTAGGCAGGGGCAAAACTAGGGCTTTCATTCCCCCGCTCCCCACGCCCTCCCCCCCCCCCAACAAAGCCCATGAAGGTTACTGGATATCTTTAAACAAGTGTGTTGCACCTGCCTGTTTTGGGACCATCACTGGGTCATCACTGTGGAGGGTGAGGATGAAAGGAGTCATTATGAATCACTTTCCCAGCAGGGCTTGTCATCTCTGCTTGTGGCGGGGGTGGGGAGAGAGGTGCTAAAGACTGAATGAAGTCCAGACCCATTCTCGATGTCCCTGAGCCACAGCCTGTCCTGACACCCTGAGAACTGTGGCAAATCATTTTGGCCAAATCTGTGGTGTCACAGCCCATGGAGTTGGAATTTTTATTTTTAAAAAAATATATTTTTATTGATTTCAGAGAGGAAGGGAGAGGGAGATGGAAACATCAGTGATAAGAAAGAATCATTGATTGGCTGCCTCCTGCATGCCCCCCAGTGGGGATTGAGGACACAACAGGGCAGGTGCCATGACCTGGAATCAAACCGTGACCTCCTGGTTCATAGGTCTACGCTCAACCACTGAGCCACACTGGACAGGCTAGTTTGCATTTTTAGACGTTCCCAAGAGACTGGCTTAAACCCAGGGAAATCTGACTCGGCACAAAATATTCCATCAAATTTATTTTTTACTTGGGTTTATAAGAAATGGAGTTAGTAAGCAAGATGCCCTGCATTGCGATTCAGATTTGAACAGAAACAGATTTTTTCAATGTTACTTATCACTGCGGTGGAATGTATCAAATTTCAAATAACAAATACTATGTGGTTGTAATTTCTCCCTTGGCAATGCTGTGGTCGCTCTACATTTGTCACTATAATTAGTGTCTCATCTTAAACAGAGTGATAATTCATTGCATGATATTCAGTCGGAAGTTTTGCTGTTGATAAGTTGAAGCTTATCGTAAGGAAAAAAAAAAGGGAGGGGGTCTATTTTACCAGAAGAGAACAGAATATAAAAATACCATTATCCATTCAGTTGGATTGAAATTTTGGCAGCTGCTCTTCAAAAATGTTGCTGACATGCTTTATCTTATATTAAAATTCAGAATCGTTGCATTTTCATCAGTTTCTCTGTCTGCAGCTGCCATATCTTGTCAGCATCTTTGGATTTACAAGACTATGTACACTGTAAGGATGTTCCTTTAAATGGACATTTCCATAAGCATGTCTACTAATTGATGTGGCATGGTGCGTTCCCGGGTAAACATATGTTATGAAAGTCTCAATGCTTGAAAGTGTAAGTGGAACACAGAAGTTGGGCTCTGTTTTCATTAGGTTTGCTTAAAAGCTAAAGAGTCACTCTGGGATTATTTTTTAACATATCTTTTAATTTTTAAATGCATTGATTAGTTCAGTGACGAAAGTCGTGAAAAGATAAACTCGGAATGGTGCACACATCCAAAAACCTAAATTATTTAACAGCAGATACACAGACTTTGTGATACTCAGAAAAATGCTATCAACGGTAACAGTTGCATTCTGCAACACTATGATAATATACGGTGTCATTCTAGTAGAATTATTAGTCTCACATTCAACACATAAACTACTACTAATAATGTAATAAATACAGTTTGGAGAATGTTGGATTCTAATAGATTGTCAGTATTTCATTTCTGTGCAGAATTCACAGCTCTTTGGAAACTAATCAATTCTAAGAACCCGACAGTTTCATAAGGCTTTTTGATAATGTTAAAATATGTATGCTTACACGTGGATCCTGCAGATATTTTTAAGCACTTATGTTGTTATGATGATAAAATGAAATTAACATATTCATATTGACTTTAGAGGATGCTTAAAAACTGGAGTTAAGGCTAAAGAAGGCTGGATGTCTGAAGATTGAGAATGATTGAAGGGACTTTGATTGTACCTGAAGTGCTCGGCAGATGCATTTTTGGATTTGAAAATAACAGTTCTGCCTTTTCATCATGTCCATTTAGAATGCACATGTGAGCCTGGCCTGTGTGTCTCTGTGGGTGAGCATCAACTTTGAACCAGGAGAACATGGTTATATTCCCAGTCAGGGCACATGCCTGGGTTGCGGACTTGATCCCCAGTGTAGGGCATGCAGGAGACAGCTGATCAATGATTCTCTCTCAACATTGACCTTTCTGTCTGTCTGTCTCTCTCTCCCTTCCTCTCTGAAATCAATAAAAATATATTTTAGAATGTACATGTGGACGATCCAGAAACACTAGAAGGCTGCATACAGTTTCTCATGAAAGGAGAGTGGACACAGCTAGCACACGGGGATTGAACTGCAGGCTAAGTAGTGCTTATACCCTTGTGACCAACCTGGCTGCCTACTTACACACACACACACACACACACACACACACGGCTCCTTTCTGCACAGATTACCTAAGGACATACTAATTTAGCCTCTTTTATTTTTTATGAAAACCAACAATCGCCTCATCTCTCATCATTACTTTAGAGAGAACCCATTACTATCTACCACTAGTGAGCAAAGAGGGGGAGATGCACTAGAAAAAACCAGGTGCTCCACTTTCAGAGCTCAAAGCCCATTTTTGGCAGGAACACCAATGGCCTTGTGGAATCAAGAGGATGCCTGAAACTTCGCAAAAGCTGAGACTGGTTTCTTTCCCCTCCCCTCGGTGAGACGGTAGTAATCGCATTTCAATAGAATTGACATCATTAATTTATAATTATTACTTTCTTTAGTTGGAAAGTAGAAATAGAAATGTGAAAGTTTTGGCCAAAGTGCAATCTCAGGAGGGGAATTAGAAGTCTTGGAAATCAATAACTCGGGGCAATCAGAGCCTCTCCTTGGTTTTCATTAGCCGGAGGGAGAGCACATTTAAAGGAATGCTAACAAGTATTGATGTTTAAATTTGATTTATCGATGCTATCTCAATGTATATCTGCACTGTGCCAAATGTATTTTTCTACATTCGAGATTATTCTGAGATATCTCCTGGGGTTAAGACAACTTCTAAACAAGATAAAGCACCCCGAGAATTAATTTATTTCAAAGACACAAGAAAATGTAATTTGTGTCTTCTTTTCATTAAATTATCCTTAAGTGTATTGATTTAACAGAAACTAAAAACTTATTTAGCTAAGGAAAGAAAAATAGATACAGAACACTATCACTTCCATGCTCCCTTTCTGCTAAGAAAAGGATGCAGATGTGTATGGACACAGGTGTGTATGTGTGTGTGCGTGTGTGTGTTCATGTGTGTTTTTCTGCATAGTCATGGTATTGCAGGTGCTATTTTATCAGAGCAAAGCACTGTGCAATTCTCTTCAGAAACAAACAAAAGAAGCATAACTCGTTAACGCTGACTACCTGGCTCTTTACATTTTGATTGCGCTACACATAAACACTAAAATTATTGTGATTATGTCATCAACTCAAATAATACAGATTGAGTAACCATTTGCAAGTCGGGGGTGCACAGACACTTGAAAGGATCCATTGAGTAACCAAATAACAGCAATTTTCCAACCCTTTAAATCAATGGCTAAGGCTGATACCACAGACCTTAAAAACTACGATAGATTTAACATGTATTGTAAGAAGAACTATTTCTTTTGCCTGTCTTCATGTATGAAGACTTCATTCATCTGCTAATTTTATCTATACCAGAAAGATGTAAATTACTATTTACCCAGGAAATGTTGAGTCTTGTGAACCTGAATAGATGAACGGTTATTAAATTTGGTCTCTTAAGAGCACTTAAATTCTGATGGTAGCACGGAGACTGCGCCTGGATAAGCTATCATTACATGTTGAAGAACTAACCTCTGTAATTAACTTGCAATATTATACATCGGGCTCCAGTTACAGTAAAATCCAATTTTCCATAGTATACACACCAGGCAGCTCTGCTGAATATTAGATTTTAATGAGATTTATGACCTTACTCATAATTTATTCTGTAAGGGGGAAAGTTTTGGTTAAAGTTCAAAACAGTATCTTGAAGCGTGAACACAAAATCTATCCTAAGTTTCTCTTGGAGACATTGAAGAATAAATGTTGCAACCCCAAAACGGGCTCATCCGATTCTCAGAGCCCCCTGTGGAAACCGTTCTGACTTGAACGTGAATTCCCTGTTGCCTGTCCTTGGTTTAAAGATGATCGTGTATGACTTGCCCTTGTCTTTGGTTACCTGGCAACTTTAATTCATGGCAGAGTGTAGCCCTGCACGTCTTAAACGTCCACGTGCTTAGAAATCATTGGGGATGTTGTCAAAATCCAGATTCCAATTCACTAGTGGGACCCACGGCTCTGAATCTTTCCCCGAAATGACGTGGGTGCTGCTGGATCGAGGACCACACTGACTCACAAGGATCAACTCGACTGGAGTCTGCTCATGTCTTCTTCTTCCTTTTTTACGGGAAGAGAATGAGACTCAATGACAGAAAATATTTTCAATGATTCTTAACCAGGGCCGATTTTTAGAATTGCCTGAGGAGTTGCTAAACCCTCAGATATGGGGCCCCACCCAAGACCAATCTCATCAGAAACTCTGAGGACATCCGTGCTATTCAAAGATCTAAGCAACGAAGGTTAAGGATGGGATCGCTGCTACAGCCTCAGCCAATTAGCGGAAGGGCTGAGTCTGGTGGTAGGTGGCTGATGGGCAGACTGGTTGATTGAGTCAGTGATGGATTCCTGCTAAACTCAGCACACATTTGTTGAGCTGCACCCAGATGTTATTGAGTCTCTTTGCCAATAATAGTCCTCTCATCACTTAGGTCTTATAGAAAATCTTATCAACTCACCTACTCTGCTCCTGCCTTATCAATCTAGCATGTCATCCTGTTGTTGTTTTCAAGTGTATCACCACTAACTGAAACTCTTTTGTTTGTTGGGTTCTTTCTTGTTAGAATGCAACTGCCATAAAAGGAGAGATGTCATTGGTCCCATTCGCCTCCCTGTCCTGCCCTTAGGAATCCTGGATCTGATGTTTGTTCGATGCATTAAATTGAAAGGGAAACAAGACAGCTCAGCCGCTGCAAGAGTGAGCTTTGCAACCAGGGAGACTGCCTGTGTTTCATTGGATGTATTACTCCCCCGACCCCCTCCCCTGCAAAACCTTAATATGCTCATTAAAAAAGAGACAGTAGCATCTGTTTCCTAGATTTTTGTCATATTAAAGGAGGTGATTCATGCACAGTTCTGAACCCTGTGCCTGACATACAGAAAACATTCAGTAAATAGCTCTGTGATAGTATTATTTCATGACCACAACATTGCTGGGAGTTAGAAACTGTGATCTGCATTTAGCAAGTGGGGGACTGGACTCATCATTATAAACAGACTAAAGGACTGGTGCACGAAATTTGTGCCCGTGGGGTGGGGTACCTCAGCCTGGCCTACGCCCTCTTGCAGTCCGGGAGCCGTCAGCCACTGCCGCTGCGCTTGCCAGCTGTGAGCCCAGCTTCTGGCTGAGCAGTGCTCCTCCCTGTGGGAGCACACTGACCACCAGGGGGCAGCTCCTGCATTGAGTGTCTGCCTCCTGGTGGTCAGTGTGCATCATAGCGACCAGTTGTTCTGCCATTGGGGCTGATTTGCATATTAGCCTTTTATTATATAGGATTATTATATAGGATCATTTGCCCAAGGTCACAAATATAATTTCTAAAAAGGCTGGACCAGAATTTAAATGCATAACCTGTTGCCGGTGATAGCCACACATCAGATGAGTCAACTACATTTGACACCTAGTCCAGTGCTCCCCACACTACGCCACTGTGCCAGTTGACTGGCAGTACAAAATACAGCTCTTCTGTGGGTACACCAGTCAGTGGGGTCATCGACACATGTCCAATTCTAGGACTGACAGGTAAAACCAGGGGTTCACAGTGCTGGCAACATTGTGGGCTAAAATGTATTCAGCTCCTGCCACGGATCAAGCACCCATGAGTCCGCATTAAAGTCCATAATAATAACTAAGTCACCCCCAGTTTAGAGATGAAGATATGAGATGTCTGAGCAGTGAGGTCAACCAGGCAGGCGATTAGAACTCGCAAGACCTGAGGTCCTCACAGCTACTATGAGTATCAAAATCAGGGTGGAATGATTACCCTTCATAAATGGTAACGGTTTACTCTTTCTGAGATGGCAAACATAGCGGAATCGCTTTTCTTCCTTTTTTTGTGTTGTTTTTGTTTTACTTTGGGGTAATTTTTTTTTTTACAGTTGCTTACTGCATAATAAAATCCTGATAACATGTGGTTGTCTCCCGAATACAAAACAAGGAGGGTCCAGGGGAGGTGCAGAAATTTCTGCATCAGTATCTATGTGTATGTTGTGTTGTGTATACATATATTGAGTTCACACTAATTGTCAAGCCCAGAAGACAGCTCATGTAGGAGAGGCAATGCTTGGGCTCAGGAAGCTCACAGGAATGAGTGCTAATTTATTGAAATGAATCTGGTGTAAAGATGGAAGGACACTTGCTGCAGCAGAGGCGGAAATGACATGAGGTGAGGATGTCCGAGGCTGGGAAGTCTTTGGGAAGGTCTGACAGAGGAAGTGACATTTCAGCTGCCTTTTTAAATTTGGAGTTGGCAGAACTCATTTGAAGGGTATCTCTGTTAGGGAAAAAAAAATGCGTGCAAAATCGTGGAATCTGAAAGATTCTGGAGTGTCTGGGGAATGGTTAAGAATAGTCTGTGGCTCGAGCAGAGGGTACGTGGGGGGCGTGCATAAAAATGAAAGGAAACTTAGAATTTCATCAATAGCATACTTTTTTTTTTTAAGTTAAAAATAATTCCCACTGCAAACTTGTGAGATGCTGTCCCCCTTTGCCTGCTGCCTCCAGCAGCAGGAAGGCTCGGCAGGGAATATGCTTTAAGTTCTGCATGCATAGGTTAATGTTACGCCGCAGCTTCCGAGCACTGCTAATATGGCAACATTTTAGAACGTCTTAAAAGATTTTTTAAAATTTATTTTTCATATGTAAGGGATTGACATTTTCTCCTTTTCTTTGCTTTCAGCTTGCTACTCTGTCAGTATTTACCCAGCGCGCTTCCAAGCTTGAAATATCAGTTTACATATGCCCGAGGGAGGAAGAGACAGAGAAAAAGTCCCTGAAAGAGAACCTAAAAATACTCCTCCTTCCCCCCAAAAAGTTGAGAGTCTGTAGCTGGTGAGGGGCTGAGAGCTCCACTTGTCGGAAGAGGTCACGTGGCTCTGAACCCTGCCCTCAGGAACACCCATTCCTAAAATAAGGCTGTGGAATACAGTAATCAAACATCCACCCTCTCCTATGGGTGAGCTCTGAGATGAGTCCCACCGCTATATTATAGAAAGGTGGGTCCCTCTCCAACCTAAAGTAGAGAGTTTTTAATCATGGCTTTGCCATATTTTTTTGCTGGGTGACTTCAAAGATCCTGATGAACAAATCTGAAATGTCCTATTGTATATAAACAATGAGGATATTATATTTCTTGCAAGACTGTTCTGAAGATAAATAGACAGATAGATAGATGATAGATGATAGAGTGTCTAATGCAGCACAAGTCAAATAATAAGGTACTCAATTAAAGGTAATTATAGTGAAAAATATGGATGGCAATGAGAGGGATGGATGCGGAGGGAAAGGGGAAGAAGAACAGGAGGTGGAAGAGAAGATGTGTACCCATGCTGTACTAGAAGATGAACTTATGTCATTGGGTAAATGGGACTTCTGCCTTGGTTTCTGAGTATCAGCAGCCCCGAGGGCTCTTATCCTGAAAACCAGAATAAGGGACATTCTCCTTCCCCTCCTCCTCTTGTCAACAACCTAGTCCCTTCTTCTTAGGAGTCAGACCCCAATCTCTGACCCATAAATATTAGCAGGATGACTCATCTCCTCTTCCCAAAGGCTTCTGAAAGGTACACACCATGTATCAAACCCCTTTCTTATGTCAGGTATCCCTTTAGGCCTCACATGGAAATGAGGCATCTACTTGTTCTAACACATTTGTGATCTACTCAGAATATGTGCAAGACAAAGGAACTCATTGCTGTGCAAACTATGAAACCAGGGAAGTGAAGACCCTTTTATTTTACGGGCCTTTGGCTTTCCCTGTCTCTACTTGCTTATTCATAATAGGTTTCTACCTTTTCCTGGTCCTGAGCATTATTCCTTTTAAAACTATTATATATAACTATGTTAAACCATTATATATAATATATGATAATGAGTCAATTCTTTGATATATGTGCAACAAAACTGTTTTT